>APFE031297837.1:9492-19674 GCA_000404065.3 Pinus taeda
TATATCTGATCCTATATTGTTTATGATTATAGATCTCTATGCTTTGATGGTATTATGCTGCTTTGACTCTACAGGTGTTCTTTGAAGCAGGACAAGTGAGGAAGGAGTGGCAAAGATCTGTCAAAGGGGAGAGGAAACAAGCAAGGAACCAAGAGGAAGACTGAGGTTGGTACTTTTTCTTCTCTCTCATCTATTTCTCATAAAGGAAAACACAAGTAACTTTAGTTTGTTTGTTTCTAAGATAGCTACCCGTCTTAGTGGGACTAGCAGCTCTTTATGGACACTAGTTTTCCTGATAACAACAGATCAACATCACAGCGAAAGAATTTTTTGATGTTGGTGATTGGGTATTCCTACAGCTACAACCATATAAACAAATGTCCCTCAAGCAAGCTAAGAAGGATAATAAATTATCACCAAAGTATTATGGTCCGTACAAGGTGTTGCAAAATATTGGTACTATGGCATACAAATTGGAGCTTCCTGCAGCTTCTTGAGTGCACCCAGTTTTCCATGTTTCATGTTTAAAGAAGGTTATAGGAAATAAGCTCCTAGTTCAAACAATATTGCCAGAACTTGACGAGGAAGGAAAAATTGTATTGGAATCAGAAGCAGTCAAAGAAACAAGAACTCGACAGCTACGAAATCGATCAATTTTGGAGTATCTCGTCAAGTGGAAGAACTTATCTGCTGAAGATTCCACATGGGAGGATGAGAATTTTATACAGAAGCATCCAGAACTACTCAAGCATTGAGGGAAAAACTTTTTTTGAAGGAGAGGGGCATGTTAGGTCCCTATAGTACTAGTGATTAGCCCATTACTATTGTAGTTGTATCCCTTATTAATATTGTTGTGCCCCTATTATTCCCATATTGTTATTATTGTGCCCCATAGAATCGCTCTATTGTTATTTTTGTGGCTTTATAATATTATTGTTAGGTCGGCTGGGTTATATTGTGACTCCTTAGACTCCTATATATAGAAAGGAGGTTTTGTCATTTGAATCATCCAAGAATTGTTCATTTGTGTAATGTAAAGGAGATTGCCCCCTCAAAGAGGCTGAATTCTAAGGTGTTCAACTATATTTTCTTTCTTTTTGTGAGCTGGTTTCATAACATTATCCATTGGTTCATTCGCTGGTGGGATTTCAGGTGTTTCCACTCTCCTTCTCTTCCCCTGTCTTCTTACTATAGCCTTACGTAGTGGGTTGTAGAATACATCTAAAGGAGGTATTTCTATACCTTTAGGATAATCTTAGATGTTGGAAATGTAGGTATAATTTCCACCTTTTGTGAACTTGTCCCTTGTCCGTCCATTGGCTCAGACTCTGAAACTTTCTGATTTTGTTGTTGAGTATGATACCCTGTGGTTTCTTGGACATTAGTTTTTTTGGCAGTATCTTGGATTTTTATATTAAAGTCGTCCCATTCCTGCTCCATATCATTGCTTTTTCCTTTGGGACTAGTATCTTGAGTTAGGTCACTTTTGACCTATTTCTCAGCTGACCTTTTGTTGGATTCCACTATGGCCTTTTTTCTCGTGCCTTCCTTGTATTATGGGCTACATTCACCTGAGATTATGTGTGAGAATTGGGTCCCTCACTATTAATAGCCACACTAGGTGTAGGTTTTTCATCAGCTCTTAACAAATGCAATGGGATTGTTTCAAGCCTCTGATTTCTAAATTCTTGAAACTTTTCAAAGTCGACAGGTTTCAAATTCACCTTCGCTCAATCAAATGCTTGTTCAAATGATTTGGCTAATTGCAAACAATATTGAAATTCATGAGCTTCATGGATAAAGGGTTTGACTTTTAGTGACATAGTAACTGTTAGAGCCTAGATTTACCTCAGGCTGAAAAGGTAAGCTTCTAGGTCCACATCGAACCACGCTTAGCCTCGTAGCTAGCCCTACGAGGACAGGAGAGGGCTCTCTCCGGGTCAATCTCAGCAAAAGATAATCGATGGGGCTTGAGATGACTGATTTAACAACTAATCTTAGGCTAGATATGAAGTGCAAGGATTTAATTTGAGTTTTTGGGGGTTTTGTGTTGGAAAAAGGGAAGGGCAAATTTGGGTCTGGGGATGAGGTCTAGTTTTTGTAGAGTTCTAATTGGGGCAAGGAAGGCAATCGTTTTGATGCTTTGGAATGAATGAATGGATGGATCAGACCGGTGAGGAGCCAAGGAGGGCAAGAGAGTCTCAAGAGTCCTCCTCAAACAGATGAAAACATTGAAAATTAAACAAAATTTCAAGGCAGAGCACAATAGTCCAATGAATTCTACCTTAATCACTCATTTGTTTAATTTCAGAAGCAAAGAGAAGGTAAAATGATACACATAAACATCAATGAACTTACAATTACATAGAGAAAAACACCATCAAAACACGGAGCCACATGGATCCCAACAAGTGCTGCAAAACCCTAGTCTTTCCTTTGCCAAAAATGCAGAAATCAAATGTACAATGGAGTGCCAAGCAATCCCAAGTGTCCAACCTTGACAATGACTCGGAAAATAAATGATATCGACCATCCTAACCCATTCCCATGCCTCTAGGAGTCGAGCTCATCATTCTAGGAGTTGTTTCAACCAATTCTAAACAAAGCACTGAAATCTAGGCAATCAAACAACTTGCCTCTATATGATAGGAAACTGATTCATTCATTAAATTTTTACTTTTTAGTGAATGAATCCTCTAGAACAAGTAAATATGTGCCAAAATTACATCCTAGTCATCAAGTTACATCACAATAGATCAATAATTACATCAAAAAGCAAAACTTGTCAAAACTAGACGAATTTCTGAGCTGTACAGTGAAAAATAGGCAAAAATCCTCTATGCGCTGCGACCAGAATCTCTATGCGTAGCACAACTTTGGGGCTGATTTTGAGGCACTTCCTGAAATCCCAATTGGGCCCAAGATATCTTGTTGGAAAGCCCTGCCTTTCTATTTTCCAATCCAAGTGAAATTTCTATATTTGGATGTCATTTTCCCCTCCAAAACTTCATTCTCCCAAGACTGGTTCTTGTGTGGGCAAAAGGTGGCAGAAAGGTCATTTTTGGCATGTTTTTGACCCTTAGGCAAACCAGAACTTGATGAAATCCTTAGGTAATCCATGAGCATGCATAAATTTTCATAAAAAATCCAAAAATGTAAAGTTTTCCTCCTGGAGACCTCCCGATTATAAGCGTGCACCAAGTGGCGCTACATGTTGGGCGGAAAAACCTGTTTTGAAGCCCAAAAATTCAAAATTGACAAATTTTTCTCCAAATTTCTTGAAATTTGGGCTGGACCTTCTCTATCAAGTGTCATGCTGGGCTAAAGAGGCTTCGACCAATATCTGAAGATGGTCATGCTCCTTTTGCCTCTTTTGTCTCTTTGTTGCCTTTTTCAGTTTTGCCTTTAGATTTCTTATTCGTGCCTTGGAACTCATATTTCATGCCCTGTAATGGAAAACCATGTGTCTCAGCAATGCTTTATCCCTATCATCCTTGTCCAGTAGTCTCTCGAAGTGGATTTTGATTCTCTTGAGCCAAGATTCCTGATCCTCATTAATCTCTTGCTCCAATGAAGTGAACTCAATCCTCCTCCTTTGGGCAGCTTGACGATTCTCCCAGATGTTTTGCAACTCCATGATTTCTTGTTGATCTTCAAGTTGTTTGTTCCTCTGCTCCAATTATTTCATGGTCCACTTAACCCTCTCCAAGTCAAGAGACAAGGCTTTGATCTTTATCTGCTGCTCCTGGATGACCTCTCTATGATGTGCACTTTGCGGGCCCATGTCTGTGTCGTCATCCTGAACAAGAATAAAGTCTCGCTCACCTAAAGGCCCCTCATCCTGCATTGGCCTCTTGCCTCTGTCCTGTACTTGTACTGTTGATGACGACAATGAGACCCCTTCCACCCCAGGTGGAGATAGTACTTGTTGGGCTGCTGCAAATAATCCCCTCATGCCTCTCTGATAGGTGACATATGTCGGCACACCAGTAGTCTTTGCCTCCCATCCTCCATGTCGATGTGAAGGTTTACCCACATCATGGACAACCTCCTGATGAGCTGTTGAAGCTATGAAGAACTCATGGGAAATGAAGTCTTCCCATGTGATACCCTATAGGCCAAGCTGATGTACAACAATGATCTTGATGAGCGCATAGTGATAAATGCTATTGTACTGTTGTTCAGGAGTCTTCTTCTGCACAAGAGTGGTCATCCTCTCGATGTTTCGACACATGAAATATGGAATGTTCATCAACCTCACTCTCGTGAAATGCATCAATAACCTGATATGGTATGCATAGAGGTGTGAGAAGCGCCCTTCACAACTGAAGTATCTAATAATGAGTCTCATCAATGGCGCATAAGATTCCTTTAGAAACCGGAATGGGAATACCCTCCTGAGCTGCTTCAAATAGCTAGGCCTGATGTAAGGTTCATAATATGCTCTATCCAGTTGTTGCCTTTTGTTCCACTCTTCACCTATACTCGGTATCCCGGTGGCCAGAGAGATGGTTTCTGGTGTCAAGGTGAAGTTTACTCTAGCAAAAGTGACATGACCATCATGCAGATGCAAAACAAACAACCGAACTAGCTCTGGATGATGTTGGATCTGAGCAATCATCTCACAATACTGAAAGTATGATTGTTGCTGAAAGCATGTTATTGCAAGTGGGCAAGCCTGCAATTGGGTCAATGAAGTGGGCTCTTCTCTGACATGTCTGCCACCCTTACGAGGCCTTCTCGGCACATTAAGCTCAGTGGTTGAGTCGCTGTCTTTCTCATATGATGAATCTATCTCTGTCATGGTGCTGCAATGTGTATAACAAGTATGCGTTGATTTGGTTTGAAAATGAGAAATAGATATTTTGTTTTCAATGCCAAATGTGCCACAGGGAAATGAGGGACTGTGAGGAATATGGGACAGTGGGAAAGGTGGATGGTGGAGTGTCAAGTGAAACTTTTAAAATGTGTTAACAGTCACTTGACTATGTTTAGGGATGTGGGGTTTGGTAATTTGCAAGTGATGTGGGAGAGGGAAAAAGATAGGGAATAGTAGGATTTAGAATAGGGAAAATGGGAAACAGGGATATCAGTGGTTTGGGAGGTTAGAGGATAAGGGATTAACTATAATGATAGGATTATGAGAGGGAAGGGATCACAAGTGGGAAAAGGAACTTGGCACCAAAATCATAACTTCAAAACACCAATTTCACAACCCCAAAGGAGAAACTTTTAATATACGCATAGGGTTTATATTTTCAAATTTCAAACCTTTAAATCCTCCCTCCAAACAACGCCCATCACAAGCTAAATTCAATAGAAGAACTCTTGAATTACTTGGAGCAGAATAAATGGTGTGTTTTTAGTTTTGATGGTAGAGGTGATATAAAGCTGGCCTGTCAGCTCTGTGCGCCGCGCGCAAACCCAGTGCACCGCGCCTCCTGGATGCGTCATGATAGTGTAAATTTACACAGTGAATTTGCGCCCAATGCGTCGTGCGACCTATGTGCGCCGCAACCTCCTCCAACGCGCCGCGTGCACTTCTAACACACAATCTCGGCCTTCAAACACAAACTTCGCTCCTCCAGAACTTAAGTGGATTGCAATTGACCTCTTGGCATACTAATGGATGTTTCAAACCATGAAAATGTCTAATACAGTGATGGGGATTGATTTTTATTGAAGCCGTGATGATTTTTGTTTCTGTGCACCGCACACAAGCCCAGTGCACCACGCCTCGTGGATGTTCCGCTCCAGTGGAGAAAAGCACTGTGGCAGGAGGCTGAGTGTGTCGCGCAGCCTATGCGCACCGCGCTCTAACCCAATGCGCCACACACACTCTAAACACAGTCTTGGCTTTCAAAATCGCCCTCTCACCACTAACTTCGACTTTCTTTGATCTTCTTGGATGAAAATGACATCGAACACATAGAAATATCTTCATAAATACATGGCTTTGATTTTTGTTTCTCCAAAACCCATCTTTGTAATGTTTGGCATTGACACTTTTTCACATTTTAATACAACTCTGCTTTTCAAATTTCCTTCTTGATTTTTGGCTAAACAATGACTTCTTAGTTGATTTTTTGTAGGGATCGTGGCGTTGAACTTCGGCAAAGGATGACCAGAGTCTGCATTTGAAGTACTACATGACGGAAAACTTTAAAAATACATATTTATTACAAACAATTAATTTGACGATTTCCTCTTCAAAACAGAGTTTTGAAGAGGAATCATCCTTGAGCATTCTTGATGATAAAAATTTAAAATGAAAACTTATTTTGACCCTCCCTCTGGCCTGCTGGCTATATTGGACACTTTGAGGACTAAATCAACTAAACCCTAGACCTAAAAAGACCCTAAACCCTTAAATAACTCTTTACTAACCAAGATATTAGAACAGGACTGTAAGTGGCCTTAAAACTTGATTTTGATGAACATACCTGAGCCAGCAGGGCAAGGCATGAGGGGTAATGAATGACAAGACCCTTCCATCAGATTATGGCATGCCCCTAGCGGAATGCAATTGAGTGAATCGAGCGAGACACCTAAAAAATGAAATGCAAAAGAGAAATTTTTATCGTTGACGGAGGGCTGACGAGACTGACTCTAATAGTAACATTTTATGCTACTTTCTCTGGGTCAATTGCCTCTTTGGCAGAGTAGCCAGCCTGAGGCTCTCTATATTTAGTAATTCTTTATTTGTGTTGTTGAAGTTATCCAATGAGAAAGAACCACACTGGATGGGAAAGGGTGGCCATAGTGATTTTTTGTTATCTTTCAAAGTCTTGGTTAAGCCTTTTCCAACAGTTTGGTGAGCTATTTCTCTGGCTAACAACTTGTCGGAGACATATAGAGGAAGTAGATGTGGTTCCGTTGTACTGTCATAAAGTTTGATATATGTGAACCTGTTGAGGCCTCGAAAATCACGACAACAACATTGGGGGATAACCACCCGGTCCGGACCTTGGTACAACTCCTTTTCCATTTGGGATGGTGGCTCCGACTGGAGATAATGGGACCAGTTTCCCGATATTGAATAAAAGGGATGGATGGGTGATGAATAGTTTGCTTTTTGGAGATAAGGCGAATAGCTTATTCTATTGACAAAAATAGGGAAACTAATACTAATCCCGGGAACAACTTATTCATTCGGAATGCAGCGTTAAATAATCTTTATCTATTTAACAGGCATATAGATGACTCTGTCACATAAACATGAGATATTCAATCATTAAAAGATTACTTCATATGAATAGTCACAATGAAGCGATAAATACAAATTACTGCATTCATTGTTTATATCATCGATACATATATACGATTGGAAGAGAAGCATGCTATAGACAACCAATAGTGGAATGCAAAAAGGATGATGTGAAAAGCACATATATATATATAAGTGATAATAGCAAGAGCGATTTAAACAACAATTCATATAACAGGAATGAGTACAGACGCAGACAATAGTACCATGTGAGCTGCCGATCAATCCCAAATATCAATCGCTATTCAAAATTCCTCCTTCAACACAGAAATGCTTTTAAACAAAGACAGTAGTGCACATTTGCATAAAAACCTTCCTCATTAAATTCAGAATAATTGGTCCAGTTTCATAAAAGAATATCCCTGAAGTACATTAGTGCAACTTCAGGGTTTAAGTCGTATACAAAACTTTCCGACCCTTTCTAAATGCATGAAAAGGTCTATAAATACTATTAAGCTAAAAAAATCTATGAAACAAAATCCTACTAAATTGGCATCAGTAAATGTGATTTATCTTCTTGGGGCGATTTGGAAGTCGGCAAATGTGAATCATGACTCAGGTTGTTTGCCTTTAAACCTGAGCTGGCTTATCGCAAGCATCGGCCCCACTTCTGGTGGTCTGTTGAGGCACAAGCTGAATCGGGCAGCAAAGGTGGCATCCTGAATGTCAGGTATGATATACCCGATAGCATCTGTGAGGCATTTCAAGGCGTCTCTTTGGCTGTATGGCTTCACTAAGAAGAACCAATAAGCATCCCATGTTAAACTGTTGATTCCCGCGATTAATCTTCCATTTTTCTCCAACTCCGGGTAGCATGAATGCTCCAACATCTTTGTTGTTGTTAATTGACCTGGAGTACATTGGGAAATCATATTAGACAAATAAAGCGTATTATTTACTAATTCAACCAAATTGTCAGTGGTTTCTTTGTATCTGAAAATCGCTCTTTCTGCCTTCATTAACTGTGATTGCCATTCTGTGAATAATATTTCTTTGTGTGATTCTAGAATTCTTGGTAGATTAGCCGCCTGGCCTTGATCGGAATCTTGCCATACTATAAAATTTGTCAGTGTTTCTTCGGCCTGATCCAAATCGGTCCTTGCTTTTTCTACCTTTTCGCTTATGGATGCTACTAACTCACACAATGGTTCTGCTTGTGTAATATGCTGACATAGGAGCTTAACTTGATTAATCAATGCCTTATTCAATTGAAGCGCTTCTGCTTTGAATTCATCTACCTGAGGGAGCTTTTTCATTTGCTCAATTTGATTGGACAATTGAGCGATTTGCTCATCTTTAGCTTTTATTGTTCCCTCAGTCAATATTCTTAATTGTTCCAACGCTGCCGATAGTTCCTTTTGTCTTTGGATTGCGCTCTCATCAATCCTCTGCTTTTCCTCTTGTAATTGCTTAGTCAGCTGATGATTGCTTTGTTGCTGTACTAGCAATTCCTGCTCCGCCTGCTCTGCCTTCTGCTGAACTTCCGATAATTGCGCTTGTAGCGAAGAGATGTCTTGATCTTTCGCTTTCAATAAACTGCTCACCTTCGACGCTTTATCAATAGTCGCCACCGAATATGCTCCAGCGTATTGCGATAGCTTGGTTAAGTCATCAGAGGGATGAATTCCTCTTTCCACACAACATTGCCCGTCACTGTTAATTCAGGGAATAGAGAAGGTTGATCAGCCCTTCTCCTTTTCCTCTGTCACTTTACAACAACTTTATGCTTAGGGCTATAAAATACATCCAAAGGGGGAATCTCTTAAATTTGAAAAATGATTTTGCCCGATGGATCCTTAGGAATTATTTCTGCTTCTTTTGATTTGGGTAGGTCGCTGGTTTCACCCGAAACCGGTTTCGATGTCGCTTCCTGTGTGTTGCCTTCTTTAGAAACCTCATCGTCTCTCGAGCACTCTAGGTTGCCGATGATTGAATTGAATTGCTGCCATTGCTGGATCAAATTCGGATCAACTAGTGTATCATCATTAATTTTAGAGGTGCTTTCTTCTTGGGTTTTCGCCTGGGTTTCTTCCTGTCGCTGCACATTTTCCTGAGTTTCTTCCTGCCTTCGATTATGCACTTCCTCCTGCTGCTTTGATGTAATAGGAGGTGGCGTATTTCTGGCAAGCGACTTTACTTGATACAGCGATTCGACTGATGCAAACAAATCCTCGAATTTGTCTTCTTTGTGCTCGACCTTGGCCAATTTGGCCTGGTCGAGCGCATTGTAAGCGATTTTCCTTGGATCATACTGCCTGCTTGGCAGAGTAGCCCGAGTGAGCGAATTTATTTTCCCAGCTTCCTTCTCTGCATGTTTGATATCATGCAGGGTATAAATTCCAATTCGTAAGGGAAAAGAGGGCCAAACATGCTTTTTCGCTTTCTTCAGGGTCTGAATAACCCCATCAACATTGATTTGATAAGCTACTTCCCTGGCAAGTAACTTATCAGGGATGTAAAGTGGGAGCACATGCGGCCTGGCCTAACTGCCAAAAACTCTGATGTAGGTAAACTTCTCCTCTCCAAACCAACTTGCTACTGCGGTCAAATCTACCCCTGCTTCTTCAGAAATCTTCGGGGCAGGCTTATCAAAAATGGAGTAATGAATTGGCAACATAAAATCGTTGCAGATTTGATAAAGGTGGTGCTTGTAATTGGTCTTACAAAAATTTTGATGACATATGTGAATGGGTGTGGGGTCTTGCGACGTCCACCTCCATCCAAGCACAGGAAACTCAAAATTAAAACATAATACATCCATCACATAGGCATTGTAATAAAATGGCGGAATAAACCTCTCTGTGACGCGAGAGTTAAACCTAAAATCGAGAATGGCTTTGGCTAACTTGTCGGATAATATATCCGCCCAATCCATAATCTCGCCACTACATGCCGCCTCCATTAAGGGGACCATT
>APFE031297837.1:19831-50968 GCA_000404065.3 Pinus taeda
GCCTACACAACATAATTCCAGCATAGCAGTAAGGAGAACATAGGGAGTCAACTGAGTACTTACCCGAGGATTCATGCTTGTGCTTTGCTGGATTTTGTCTCCAGTCTCGAATTGGTTTGGACTTAGTCTCGTCCTCTGCTCGAAATTTCTGCAGAAATGCCGCATTATATTTTTTGTCTTCTGCCGGTAGGTGATACATTTGCCTTAGATCTGCGGCTCGAAAAGAACCGAAAATCCTCCCATCTGAAGTGCTAAATATTCTGTTGGTAATTGGGATCTCTTGGATTGTCCATCTCACCACATCTATATATGGGAGAATTTGCTCCTGGGCCGCTATTCTGTGAAGAAAGGAATTGGCCAAGTCTTTTAGATTGGCCTCAGATTTGCTGGTACTATCGCATGAAACTTCTACCCTGGTCACCTTTGGTTCTTCGGCTTCAATCAAATTATACGTTCCTTGCCAAGTGGCCCTGGTAAGTCCCAAGCATGTCATATCTGATATAAGCCCTTTCTTCTTACCGATTGAATCAACAACAGCTTGCCCTGTGGCTGGCGAAGGAGTAGGCATTGTAGTCTTTTTGGATTTCTTTCCCATTCCACTCAATTCTGTCTCTGTGGAAGAATCCTGCACAGAGCGAAAGATAGGCGTAATACAGGCAACAATAACATGAATTGAATAGACTGAGGTATATATATCTTGAGGCATTCATGGTGATCAATTGACTTAAGATGGCCTTCGGATCAAATCCGTGGATAGATCGCAAGCTTGCTGTTTTCATTAAATGGCCGTTACGACCTGTCAATCTCATTAATACCAGTCATTTCGGTTAATGGCCGAATTATTTATTTGAAGCATGTCTTGGGCTATTTGGCGGTTGAACGCGGATGAGCAGCTTTTCAAAGGATATCGCCTTAAATATGAATAAATCGTATTAAACTGCCATTTATGATTTTAC
The DNA here is from genome assembly GCA_000404065.3 of Pinus taeda. NCBI lineage: Eukaryota > Viridiplantae > Streptophyta > Pinopsida > Pinales > Pinaceae > Pinus > Pinus taeda. Next base: position 20,788 of record APFE031297837.1, read on the forward strand.
TTTGAAAACTGCGCTTTTTACCCTTTTCGCAATCAGGCATCGGGGAAATCTTAAGTTATTTCTTTGGTTTCATTTGGAATCCCCGATTGCTGATAGCGATATCACATCGCGTCGAGAGTAGCGAGTAGGGCCATTTAGAATGAGGGCATGGTGAGTCGCCGATCGCCGATAGCGATATCGCATCGCATCAGGCGAGGGGGAGCTTATTTGCACTTTAAGTATTATCGCCGATTGTCGATTGCCGATTTCGCATCGCATCGGAGCAAGGGTTGTTAATTGTGTTACTTTATGCTTTGCCGAAATCCGATAGCGATTTCGCATCGGCGAAAATCAAGATGTCCCTTAAGTTGTGCTTTCTTTATCATTGCGATATGCGATCTTGCGATCGCTTTATCGCAATGATAAAGATAAATTGTTTTATGTTGGGGTTTTTGATTGGTTTTATTGAAAAGGCCTTTTAATAATGTTTTCTTTTATTTCTTTGGGCCTTTTTGAAATAGAACTTAAAATTGATACCAATTTAAAACAAAAATTAAAAAGGGACCCATTTCACATTGTAGTTTTGGAATAGTAATGATATGAAATGGGGGGTTGTTGTATGGCACAACAATTGGCGATTCGCTAAAAGAAATAGTTATCTCTGAAAAGTATAGAAATACTTAAACTTTTTTCAAAATAGAAATTTTATTCAAAAGGGAAAAATTCTAATATAACTAGGTATAGTTGCACTCTAGACAAAACAAAACTTTCTTTGCTAATTTCCTCTTTTGTTAAAAATAGATACATTCTAGATTTTAAATTGGCATTTGTTGGTTGGTATTGATAAAACAGAGGACTTTTCCAAATCAGCTATAAAAATTAACCCCTTTGTCATAGGTAGAGCCTCTGTTGCCAGCAAACGTCCATAGTTTCGACAGGGATACCTTTTAACCATATCATTGTCTATTATCCCATTCACCTTAGAGTATGATCAACATAATGAATTCAAAATATGTTTTTTTCACAGTTTGTATTTCTTTTGTTTTTCTGCTATTTTGCAAGATAAAAATTCATTGCCCTGGTTTGGTGGCCAGTTAAGTGACAATGCCATTCACTGGTAGTAATCTAACCGAACAAGCTGGCTCGTGATGAGACCCCTTGTCTTACAATTGAAGCCATTACCCTGTTTTGGTATGCAGTATTGGTAATGTCGGCTAAAATATTTCCCTATGAACATGGTAAGAAGGCTTGTAATAAGACTCTTAACTTTTGTATCCAGTATTCTTGGAATTACACCCTGAATAATCATGAACTTGGGTAAATGGGATAGACAATTTCTTTCTTAAGATAGGATGGATGACAAGGTAAGAGTTGGAGATGATGAATTTGGATTAGATCCTATTTTAATATTGATAACCCTTTTGTAACCAATTTGAAAAATCTAAAAAGATTTACAAGATTTATAAACTTCGAGAGGCGTTCACTAGGATTGTAGTGTAGTTTCAAAATGCAATCATATCTAATTTCCTAGAAATCATTCCTTTTGTTTAAGACTTCTATTTATTTAAAATTAAATATCGCACTTCTTGTTTTGAGACACTCTTTGAATACAACAAAGGTCAAATAGAAGTACCTTACAGTTTTATTTTCTAATGCTGCTACAAACTACAAAAATGCTATTTAAAAGGAGAAGGGGTTACCTCCTCAATTAAAAAATTCCTTTAAGATTAGACCATTAACAGGGAGACAGTCTTTCAACCCTGATAAATCTTGTAGTATGAAGGTCGAATGGCCTATCTTCTCACAGATCTGAAATGGTCTGAGCCACATCTTCTGAAACTTGGTGTGTTTTCCTTTATCTTCATGGGCTTTGTCCCATTTCAGGACTAAATCACCGACTTGAACTTGTTTAGAACCAGATGAAATTGAATCAAATGATGACTTGATGATCTGCTGATGTTTTGCATGAATGATTTTGGCCTTTTCTCTTTCTTCTTCTAATTTTAGAATTTCGTCATGTCTAAGCTGTAAAGAAGAAGAAGGGCTTTCTTCAATAAATTGAACTAGGGCTAGAGAAGGAAGAATGAGATTTTTTGGTAGTACAACTTCTTTTCCATAAACAAGTTTAAATGGGGAAGAACCTATAGAAGATTTTTGTGTTATCCTGTCATCCCATAATGCAAATATTAAAGATTTGTGCCAGTTCTTATGATTCTGTTCGATAGTTCACTTGATAATTTTGATAAGGTTTTTGTTTGTAGATTCGGCCAAACCATTGCCCTGAGGATAATAGTTAGCAGAATATTTGAGTTTGAATCCTCTTTTGATTGTGAAATCAAACATAGCATTGCCTGAAAAGTAAGATGCATTATCAAAAACAAGAGCATTCGGGACACCAAACCTGGTAATGATGAATTGGTCTATAAATTCAATAATGGCTTCAGAGTTTGTTGTCTTTAACGGAATCACTTCAACCCACTTGGTAAAGTAATCAGTAGCAGTAAGGATATACTTATGCTGTTTGGAAGAATTTGGAGTAATTTCTCCGATAATGTCCAATCCCCATTGCTCAAATGGTTGTTCAATGTTGATCGATTGCAGAGGGAAGGCTGATTTCCTTTGTCTTCTACTTGAAGTTTGATAATTTCAGCATTTCCTTACATATTCATGAGCATCTCTAAACAGAGTGGGCCAATAATACCCAGCATGGATGACTTTGTGAGATGTGGTATCAGCTCCGACGTGGCGTCATGCTGGTCCATCATGCAATTCCTGCAAGACGCTTTGTGCTTCTGGTTTTTCAAGGCATCTTAATAAAACAGAATCATAATTTTGCCTAAAAAGCACATCATCAATAATGGTAAAATTTTTTGCTTTCAATCTTATGGCCCTTTTGTTTTTGTAGGACAAGTTGGGAGGTGCATATCAATTTTTCAAGTAATATTAAATCAACATACTGTGATTTAGAGTCAATGATACTTATCTGGTTGATGGTCTTAGATTGATCTGTATCGCTTGATTCCAGAAAGTTGGATGGTCCTGCCAATAACCTGCAAAAACCTTGGCCTCTAACAATCTTTGCTGGCTTGATCTTTAGGTCATATTCTTGAAGTGTTGTTACCCAATTTGCCCTTTTTTCTCCTAGTCTCTTTGGATTAATAGTTGCCTAACTGAGGAGAAAGGAACTATAACCTTTGTATGGGCGTTTAAAAGGAAAGTTCTGTAATGTTTAACCGCTTTATATACAACAAAGGCTTGTTTTTCTACTTCAGATTAGTTTAGTTCTGCACCTTGAAGATTTGAGCTATAGAATGAAATCGGTGCTTCCAAATCGTGATCGTTGATCTCTGTCAGTACTGCAGCATAAGAGAAATCAGATGCGATGGTATACAATGTAAAATGATTATTGATTATTGATTGTTTGATTAGTTCTTAATCATAGTTTGAAGTGGTAAAATAATCTGAGAAAAGTCTGGAACAAATATTTTTACAAAATTGATTTGGCCTAAAAATCACTGCATGGATTTCTTATTATGAGGAAAAGGGATTTCAAAGATTTCTTTAATCCTCTCTGGATCAATATAGATGCCGTCTTTAGATACAATAAAGCCTAGGAGCTTACCTTAATCAAGAACAAAAAAGGATTTCTTAGGGTTTAGAGAAATGCCGTATTTCTTACAGTGTTGAAATATTTCATTCAAATCATGCAAGTGGTTGGATCTCTCTTTAGAAAATACAGTAATGTCATCTAAATAGATGACTACTGTTCTATTAATTAACCCTTTGAAAGTGATATCCATCGCTCTTTGAAAAGTGGCTCCTGCATTAATAAGTCCGAAAGGCATTTTCTGATATGCATATGTTCCCCACTTTGTTCTGAATGTGGTTTTGAGTTGGACATTGGGGTGGACCAAAATTTGGTTATACCCTGAAGAACCGTCCAGGAAGGACATTAACTCTGAACCTGCCACTAATTGGAGTATTTTCTCCATAGTGGGTAATGGGAAATTATCTTTTAGACTTGCCTTATTTAAATTTCTGAAATCAATACAAATCCTTATGTCGCCATTTTTCTTTCTGACTGGTACCATATTGGAGACCCAGTTTGAGTGTCGTACAGGAAAAATAATCTTAGCTTTCAAGAGTTTATTGAGTTCCGATTTTATTTGACCCTCTAAGTTTGGATGTATTTTTCTGAGCTTTTGTTGAACTGGTTTATGTGCGGGAAGCATTGGGATAGTGTGCTGAATAATAGATGTATCATATGTTTTTAGATCGTCATATTTGCAAGCGAAAACATGTTTATTATTTCGTAACAGACTAATGAATGCTTTTTTTTCCTCTATGGAAAGTCCTAATCCTAAATTAATGCTTTGAGGATTTTGTTCGGTGCCAAGATTTATTAATTCAAACCTTAAGGTAGAGCTCTGGAGCTTTGTATTAGACACAGGTTTAAATCTGTCTTTAATATCGTAAAGGTCTTCAAGCTTCACTACGCCCTTAGGGATTGAGTTTTCCTCATGTTTTCCTTGCATTTGAGTATCGTGCTCATCTTCCTCAATGATTTGATTATCATAGGATTTTTTGGAGGTCAGAAATTGTAAAATGTCATCATCGTGGTTAAACACTCTCCAACTAGTTACATTGTCAGGAATGGATGGCCTAAAAAGTAATTCAACTGAAAACCTATCGGGACTATAGTCTTCGGAAGGGAGTAGCTTGGAAGCGACATTGGCTAGCAAGTCGGCTGCCGAACTTTGTGACCTGGGAATGGAAGAAATATTGAATGCTAAAAAACGGGAAGTGAGCTCTTGTACCAGCGATTGATAATGTTTAAGATGGTTCGAAAGACAATGAATTGTATTCCTTACCTGTTTGACAATAATCTCAGAATCTCCAAAGAACTTTAAGTATTGAACTTTGAGGCCGGTCGCTTTGTACATTCCTTGGACTAGTGCTTCGTACTTTGCTGTGTTATTGGTGCATTCAAATTCTAATCTACAGGACAACAATTTTTTTTCTCCTTGCGGGCTGACCAAAATGCATCCTGCTCCTGATCCTTCATTGGACTTAGATCCATCAAAATATAAAGACCAAAATAATGAATTATCTACAATTTTTGTCACAACATTCTCAGTAACATTAACACATTTAGACCTGTCGATCTGTGAAAATTTTTCAATTTGTGATGTGAAATTGTTAACTGAGAAAGGAGATGGCTGGGCAATGTAATCGCCGAAAAATGACTCGGACGAATAATTTCCTAGGATATTGTTGTTGAACGTGACTGGTTGATTTTCTTGTTCAAATTTTGTAACTGTGTGGGTCATATGTTTCTCTCGATCGATCCTTATTTGATTGGGCTTGCCCTTATAGGGGAGCCACATATGGGACCAATCGGTGGAGATATACCCATGGAGTTTTTCTGACCAATCCCTGCTTAAAATAAACCCGTAGAATTCAGGTATATCGGCGATTAGAATATCAATCCTTTCGACTATTTGTGGATCCAACGATAACCTGATAGTTACAGAGTTTAATTCCCCAAGAACCTGAACCTTAGTTCTATCTAAATGCACAATGTGAATAGAAGACTTCTGGGGTTCTATATTCAGTTTAGAGCAAACTGAAGCAGGCATTATATTCGAGGATGCCCCAGAATCAATTAAGCAGTTGTGTAGATTTCAATTATAAATTTCATAAGTTAAGAGGAAAGGAGGGGTATGGGAGTTTGATCTATCTCCAATCAGAATTGTGTCAGTTGCCTCAACTCTACCAGAAGGTGGTTGTCCTGAGTCGCTTGCAGCTTTAGTGGTGGGAAGAGGTGAAGAAGGAACAACGTTAAGTTCTTTGAGTAATAATTTTTGTTGATGTTTTAATTTACTAAGTTAAAACATGGTGATGTTTGCCTTAGTTTTCTTCATGTCATCGACAATATTATAATCCATCGAATCAGAAACTACCAATGTCTTAGATGACAAAGGGGTAGTGGAGGATGATGGCTGATTGTTAGATATTGTCACGGCTGGCTTCCTTGCGGGTACCCTTTCCTTTGCAGTATTGGTTCCAGCACTCCTTTTCTTTGGATTAGCTTGAACAGGTTCAGGAGTAGCTTTACTCCTTGTAGTGACAGGAAAGGCTTCTTGCTCAGCGTCAATATCGGAATTAGGGAGTATAAAGTCCCACATCCCGTGACATTCAACTACTTCCTCTTCTTCTTCTTCAGATGGTGTAACTGTTTCTTCCTCTTCTTCTTCCTCAGGATCCGAGTCTGTGTATGATATAACACTTGGAGGCTTGGACTCGGGTTTCTTGAAATCCTATATGGTTTCTTCGTTGAGGATTCTGAGACTTGTTTCTTGATCTCAACCATTTCGTTCGACATGGTTTTAAGGACTTTCTGAAGGCCCTCCATGTCATATGGATCCTTAGTGATCTTTTTCTTCGATTCATATTTAAAGGATACTTTTATAGATTTTCGTTCTTCCAGGGCAGTTTTCTTTTCTAAGGCGATTACACTTTTTTCCACAGTGAGTGCTTCCTTCATGTTTTCAGCTAATGTAGGCTATTTAGCCCTATTGAAAAATATGGCTATGTTTGAAGGTAAGGCAGTGATATTCCACTCACTTCTAACTTGTTCGCTTGGCTTATCATCGGTGGGGATTTTGTTCAAGAGTTTGTTGAATCGGGAGTTGAACTCCTTAATAGGTTCTCTTGACTCGATCCTTAAATTGGAAAGGTCATGGACAAGTGTAGCCAAGGATCTGTCATCGCCGTATTTGGTGAGAAATATTTCCTACAAGATATTCCAACTTGTGATGGATCCATAGGGCAAGGAAAAGTACCAAGACCATGCAGATCCTTGTAGTGAATAGGGAAATAATCTTACTACCACATCTTCTTCAGTGAGTCCCTTTAGATTGCCTGAAAACATAAAATTGTTTATGTGTTCTTCTGCTGAAGTTCCAACATCTCGATTGAACTTGGGTAACCATTTTTCGGGGTAATCGGGTAAAGGATGTAAAGGTGCAGGCATGGTGACTGCACCAGGACTTATCCATGGTCTTTGATCCATTTTAGGAGTACCAACGATTGCCTGTGGTGTTCCAGGTGCTTGAGGGGGAGGTAGAAGTACATACTGAAAAGATTGTGATGTTTGAGATGAATTCCCTTGGTGAACAACAATATGTAGTGGTGAAGTGGGTGTTTGACTTCGCACAGGTGGTGATGAAATGGAAGATGATGGAGAAAAGGTTTCGCTACCAGAACCTTTAGCGGTCTTTTTAATCCTTTTCCTTTTGGGTAAAGGAAACTCGGGTGGTTCAATACGTAGCTTTTCGCTTCGGAGTCTGGTAAGGTGAGGGGGTAAGAGAAATTGCGAAGTTTGACTGCTTTGTGATACTTCAGATCTAGGAGGTGAAATTGAGAAGCCTTGAAGTTTCTGGATGATGGATTGAACTTCAGGGGACTCTGGACTTAATTGTTCTGGAGTATGATGTAATTGAGTAGTAGTGGTTGATCCTTCTTCGTCTTGTCTGGATACTGAATATTCAGAATGTGAACGAGATGTCCGAGGAGAGGTGGAGGGTGAATTACTCTTTGAATGGTTTGTAGGTGTTGGCTTACTTGCCATTCATAGCGGATGGCCCTTCTTCTAGTGCCAGAAATGTTGAGGCCTCGAAAATTGCTGCAACAACATTAGGGGATAACCACCCAGTCCGGACCTTGGTACAGCTCCTTTTCCGTTTGGGATGGTGGCTCCGAGTGGAGATAACGGGACCAGTTTCCCAATATTGAATAAAAGGGATGGATGGGTGATGAATAGTTTGCTTTTGATAATAGGCAACTAGCTTATTCTATGGCAAAAATAGGGAAACTAATACTAATCCCGGGAACAACTTATTCATTCGGAATGCAGCGATAAATAATCCTTATCTATCTAACAGGCATATAGATGACTCTGTAAAATAAACATGAGATATTCAATCATTCAAAGATTACTTCATATGAATAGTCAAAATGAAGCGATTAATACAAATTACTGCATTCACTATTTATATCATCGATACATATATACGATTGAAAGAGAAGCAAGCTATAAACAACCAATAGTAGGATGCATAAAGGATGCTGTGAAAAGCACATATACATATAAGTGATAATAGCAAGAGCGATTTAAATAACAATTCATATGACAGGAATGAGTACAGACGCAGATAATAGTACCATGTGGGTTGCTAATCAATCCCAGATGTCAATCGCTATTCACAATTCTTCCTTCAACACAGAAATGCTTTTAAACAAATACAATAGTGCACATTTGCATAAAAACTTTCCTCATTAAACTCAGAATCATTGGTCCAGTTTCATAAAAGAATATCCCTGAAGTAAAATAGTGCAACTTCAGGGTTTAAGGCATATACAAAACTTTACGACCCTTTCTAAATGCATGAAAGGGTCTATAAATACTACCAAGCTAAAAAAAAAATCTATGAAACAAAATCCTACAAAATTGGCATCACTAAATGCGATCTATCTTCTTGGGGCGATTTGGAAGTCGGCGATGTGAATCATGACTCAGGCTGTTTGCCTTTAAACCTGAGCTGGCTTATCGCAAGCATCGACTCCACTTTTGGCGGTCTGTTGAGGCGCAAGCTGAATTGGGCAGCAAAGGTGGCATCCTGAATGTCGGGTATGATATACCCAATAGCATCTGTAAGGCATTTTAAGGCGGATCTTTGGCTGTATGGATTCACTAAGAAGAACCAATAGGAATCCCATGTTAAACTGTTGATCCCCACAATTAATCTTCCATTTTTCTCCAGTTCCGGGTAGCATGAATGCTCCAACATCTTCGTTGCTGTTAATTGGCCTGGAGTACATTGGGAAATCATATTACACAAATAAAGCGTATTATTTACTAATTCATCCAAATTACTAGTGGTTGCTTTGCATCAAAAAATCGCTCTTTCTGCCTTCATTAACTATGATTACCATTCTGTGAATAATATTTCTTTGTACGATTCCAGAATTCTTGGTAGATTAGTCGCTTGGCCCTGATCAGAATCTTCCCATTCCAGAAAACTTGTCAGTGTTTCTTCGCCCTGATCCAAATCGGTCCTTGCCATTTCTACCTTTTCGCTTATGGATGCTACTAACTCGCAAAATGGTTCTGCCTGTGTAATCTGCTGACATAGGAGCTTAACCTGATTAATCAATGCCTTATTTAATTGAAGCGCCTCTTCTTTGAATTCATCTACCTGACGGAGCCTTTTCATTTGCTCAATTTCAGTTGACAATTGAGCGATTTGCTCATCTTTAGCTTTTATCATTCCCTTAGTTGATATTCTTAATTGCTCCAATGTTGCCGATAGCTCCCTTTGCCTTTGGATTACACTCTCATAAATCCTCTGTTTTTCCTCTTGTAATTGCTTAGTCAGCTGATAATTGTTCTGTTGATGTACTAGCAATTCCTACTCCGCCTGCTCCGCCTTCTGCTGAACTTCCAATAATTGTGCCTGTAGCGAAAAGATGTCTTGATCTGTCGCTTTCAATAAACTACTCACCTCCGATGCTTTATCAATGGCTGCCGCCGAATATGCTCCAGCGTATTGCGATAGCTTGGTTAAGTGATTAGAGGCCTCGAATTCCTCTTTCCACACAACACTGCCCGTCACTGTTAATTTAGGGAATAGAGAAGGTTGATCAGCCCGTCTCCTTTTCCTCTGTCACTTTACAACAGCTTTATGCTTTGAGCTGTAGAATACATCCAAAAGGGTAATCTCTTTTATTCGCAAAATGATTTCGCCCGATTTATCCTTAGGAATTATTTCTGTTTCTTTTGATTTGGGTGGGTCGCTGGTTTCGCCCGAAACTTATTTTGATGTCGCTTCCTGTGTGTTGCCCTCTTTAGAAACCTCATCATCTTTCGAGCACTCTAAGTTTCTGATGATTGAGTTGAATTGCTGCCATTGCTGGAGCAAATTCGCATCAATTTATGTATCATCATTAATTTTAGAGCTGCTCTCTTCTTGAGTTTTCGCCTGGGTTTCATCCTGCCGCTGCACATTTTCCGGGGTTTCTTCCTGCCTCTGATCATGCACTTGCTCCTGCTACTTTGATGTAGTAGGAGGTGGCGTATTACTTCGCTGCTCAGGCTCGCTTGATTTTGTCGTCGTTGGAGTAGTCGCTAACAGGTCTAGAGGCAAAGTTTGCAACCTTTGTTCTCTAATTCTGTTAAATTCGGCTAGCCCCTCATCGTTGTATACATTTCTGGCAAGCGATTTAACTTGATACAGCAACTCGACCGATGCAAACAAATCCTCGAATCTGTCTTCTTTGTGCTCGACCTTGGCCAATTTGGCCTGGTCGAGCGCATTGTAAGTGATTTTCCTTGGATCATACTGCCTGCTTGGCAGAGTAGCCAGAGTCAACAAATTTATCTTCCCAGCTTCCTTCTCTGCATGTTTCATGTCATGCAGGGTATAAATTCCAATTCGTAGGGGAAAGGAGTTCCAGACATGCTTTTTCACTTTTTTCAAGGTCTCAGTAACCCCATCGGCATTGATTTGATAAGCTACTTCTCTGGCAAGTAACTTATCAGGGATGTATAGTGGGAGCACATGGGGCTTGGCCTGACTGCCAAAAACTCTAATGTAGGTGAATTTCTCCTCTCTAAACCAACTTTCTATTGCGGTTAAATCTACCCCTGCTTGTTGAGAAATCTTCGGGCAGGCTTATCAAAAATGGAGTAATAAATTGGCAACATAAAACCGTTGCAGATTTGATATAGGTGGTGCTTTTAGTGGGCCTTCCACAACTTTTGATGATATATGTGGATGGGTGTGGGGCCTTACGACGTCCACCTCCATCCAAGCACATGAAACTCATAATTAAAACATAAGACATCCAACACATAGGTACTGTAATAAAATGGCGGTATGAACCTCTCTCTGACGTGAGAATTAACTCTGAAATTAAGAATGGCCTTGGCTAACTTTTCGGATAATGTATCCACCCAATCCATAATCTTGCCACTACATGCCGCCTCCATTAAGGGGACCATTTCTATGGTAAAATTGGCGGAGTCATGCAATCCCCATAGTCTACATAACATAATTCCAGCATAGTAGTAAGGAGAACACAGAGAGTCGACTGAGTACTTACCCGAGGATTCATGCCTGTGCTTTGCAGGATTTTGTCTCTAGCCTCGAATTGGTTCAGACTCGGTCTCGTTCTCTACTCAAAACTTCTCCAGAAATGTCGTCTTATACTTTTTTCCTTCTGCCGGTAGGTGATACATTTGCCTTAGATCCGCGGCTCGAAAAGAACCGAAAATCCTCCCACCTGCAGTGCTAAACATTCTGTCGGTAATTGGAATCTCTTGGATTGCCCATCTTACCACATCTGTATATGGGAGAATTTGCTCCCGGGCCGCTATCTTGTGAAGAAAGGAATTGGCCAAGTCTTTTAGATTGGCCTCATAGTTGCTGGTACTATCGCATGAGATTTGTATCCCGGTCACCTTTGGCTCTTCGGCTTCAATCAAATTATATGTTCCTTAGCAAGTGGCCTTGGTAAGTCCCAGGCATGTTGTATCTGATATAAGCCCTTTCTTTTTACTGCCTGAATCAACAACGGATTGCCCTGCAGCTAGCGAAGCAGTAGGCACTGTAGTCTTTTTGGACTTCTTTCCCATTCCACTCAACTCCGTCTATGTGGAAGAATCCTGCACAGAGCGAAAGATAGGCGTAATACAGGAAACAATAACATGAATTGAATAGACTGAGGTATATATTTCTTGATGCATTCATAGTGATCGATTGACTTAAGACAACTTTCGGATCAAATCTGTGAATAGATCGCAAGCTTGCTATTTTCATTAAATGACCGTTAAGGCCTGTCAATCTCATTAATACCAGTCGCTTTGGTTAATGGCTGAATGATTTATTTGAAGCATGCCTTGGGCGATTTGGTGGTTGGACGCGGGTGAGCGGCTTTTCAAAAGATATTGCCTTAATTACGAATAAATCGTATTAAACTGCCTTTATGATTTTTACTTTGAAAACTGCGCTTTTTACCTTTTTCGCAATTGGGCGTCGGGAAAATCCTAAGTTATTCCTTTGGTTCCATTTGGAATCTCCTATCGCCGATAGTGATATCACATCGCGTCGGGAGTAGCGGTTAGGGCAGTTTAGAATGCAGGCAAGGTGAGTCGCCGATCACCGCTAGCGATGTCGCATCGCATCGGGGCGAGTGGAAGCTTATTTGCATTTAAGCATTATCGCCGATTGCCAATTTCGCATCACATCGGAGAAAGGGGTTGTTAATTGTGTTACTTTATGCATTGCCAATATCCGATAGCGATTTTGCATCGGCGGAAATCATGATGTCCCTAAGTTGTGTTCCCTTTGTCATTGCGATATGCGATCTTGCGATCGCTTTATCGCAATGATAAAGGTAAGTCGTTTTACGTTGGGGTTTTTGATTGGTTTTATTGAAAAGGCCTCTTTGAAAATAGAACTTTAATTGATACCAATTTTAAAGAAAAAATTAAAAAGGGACCCATTTCATATTATGGTTTTGGAATAATAATGATATGAAATGGGGGGTTGTTATAGGGCACAACAGAACCTGAAGGGGCGTATTTTAGGGCTCGAATTGATGTCAATTTCAAGTCTGATAGGCCAATAATCTGAGCTTATTGTAGGGAGCATCATTGATTCTACAAATATATCCATGTTTATGATTTGCTCTGATATTAAAAATCTGTCCAGTCTCGATGCAATTTGATTTTTCCTCCCCTTCTGTTGTTCCAACTATGCATCCCATTTATAGTGGGGATATCTACTAGTCTTTGTTCCATTATCATCTCACTGAAGGCTTCCATATCTTAGTCTGATCTTCTTAATCCTCCTCATTTTCCCACAGAGGTTGTAATCATATTAAAGTCTCCCCCTGCTATCCATGCCATCTCTAGGAGCAGCCTTCGAATAGTTTTCATATTTTGGAGAAAGCCTTTGTGCTCGCTTGGTAAATGCGGTCCATGTACACTTGTAAGGATTAGCCTTTCTTACAAACCTATCAATCTGAAAATTCCTGAAAGGATTCGTGGGAGGCTAACCTAGTTTTCAAATTGAACTTCCTCAGGATTGCATAGGACTACTAGCCCTCCTGCCATGCCTATGGCATCCTGACCCATAACCTCATAATGCACATTAAATTTCCTCATTATTTCTTCCAATTTCTGAGTAATACTTTTGGTTTCTTGGATTATCATTATATTAGGTTTATCTTTTTTCAACCTATCCCTCAAATATCTCTAATTTCCTTTGCTGTTGAGACCCATGATATTCCAACTTGTAATTATCATTTTAATATTTTTGTTGGTTGTTGAAATACCTCTGAGAGAGGTATAACTCTGCCTGAATTAACCAACATCTCCCCTACCACTTGAATGGTTTCACTCATTGGCCGCCGACCTCTTTTCCTTCCTCCTTTGCCAGTACTGCACATTCTAATACCTTGAGACGCTTTTGTTCCTGTCTGTTCTGGTTGATTTGCCGAAAATGTTCCTACCTTGTCCTTGTATTTTTGGAACATCTATTTATAAGGTTGCTTCTATTCTTCTGGTATAAATCTTTCATCTAGGTTTCTCCATTCTTGTAGTAGTCCTTTCATTATCCGCTCCTCGTTAGTTCTTCTATCTTTTTGAAGGTCAACCTCCATTGGCGTTTGTTCACTGAGTAGATCTGTGTTCGCCTCTTCCCTCCCTTGTTCCATATTTGCCTAAGCTAGATCTTGTTCTTTTGTTTCTTTCAGTATCTCCATGGTTTCCTCATCACTTTCTTCCTTTTCCATTTCTTCTTCCTCGTCTCGGAGAGCCTTAAACTTGATTTGATTTTCCACTTGTGCTGTTTTGTCTGGCGCTTGCTTCCTGGGCGTTCCTTTTACCAGCTTTATTCTTATCAACACTTCTTTGAAACCCTCTTCCAGCCCTTCTGTTGCCTCTATTGACTTCTCTTCTTTAGCTCTCTTACTCGTTGATTCATCTGCAGCATTTAACGAGCATTGTTTGAAAAGGTGACCATATTCATGGCATCACCTGCAATGAAATGGGATGTGTTCGTAATCCACAGGTTGCTGCCATACCTCATCATGGTATTCTAGTTCAATAAACTCTCATAGCAGCTTTGTTATATTCATATATACACATATCCTTCCATAGAATGTGTATCTTCCTCTTTTGGTAGTCTCTGCTACTTTGACAAGTGTTCCAATTGTGTTGCCTATTCCTTCTAGGATCTCAGGGTCCCGAAACTCCATTGGTAATCCGAACAGTCTCATCCAAATGGGGGCTACCAACATTTTTTCCTTGTGTGGATTATAACAATCCTCCCAATGTCGCATGAATAAGCCAACATTGGTCATAAAATATGGTCCTCCCTCAAAGACTATTTCCTTGTCATCCAGGTTAGAGAATATAATTGTAAAAAAACCCTTGGCCCCCAATTTCAAGTCTATATGCCCCTTAGGTTTCCATCTCTGTTGAATCCATCTGGGCAGATCCTTTTCAGACGGCCAAAACCCTACAAACTTACAAATTAAACTATGATCTCTCATATAACTCCTATATTCTTCAAGTTTGTTATTTGGAATTACGAACCTGGTTTTTCAGTGCTCTTGGAAGACATTTTCCACTTAGTCCTGCTTGCCATCAAGCTACCGATACTGGAGGATCTTTGTTGTTTTCCATTGAGTTGCTTTGCATTCCGCTTTTGCTTGACTACCCTGCTATTATGTTTTTGTAGGAGGGGATCTCTCCAATCCCCTCTTCGATTTCCATTTCACCGTCAGCTCCCTTCAGTTTTTATTCCTTCCGTTCGCTCTTTTCTATAGTTCCTGGTGTGATCAATCACGAGAGGAGCGAGTCCCCTGCCCTACTCTTTAGTACCCTTCTGTCTGTTGCCGCCCCGTTTCAAGCCCTAGTTTCTGAGAAACCCTCGCCTTCCTCTCTTATCCATCGTGGCAATCAACCTCCAATTGAGATAAAATTAACTTAACATTAAACCATACATAAATTATTCAAAAAATTATATATTAATATAAATATATATGTTTATATATAGCATAAATATACCATAAGTAATCATATAGGTACCAAGTTAGTATAGTTAAGGTATGTTATAATATCCCTATAATATATTATTATTACATAATATACTATATTATAATATATAGTATACCTAGCTATATTGTATGATATATTATTATAGTATACTATATATATTCTATATCTTAAAAGTTAGGGTAATATTACAATACATTATACTAGATATATCTATGATATATATATATTAGTATATACCTATATATATTACGATATAAAAATAATATTAGTATATAATATATGAGGGATATCATATAGTATACTATACCTTAATTATATGCATATATGGTATCATAACAACAATCTTATCTTGTTTGAAGAATGGTATTACCACTATTTTTAAAACATTTTTTAAAAGTAAAAAGTACTTTTGGCGTGTCCAAAAATCATATTAGCATGTTGTTGATAATGGAACGTAGAGTTGTTAAGTAATTTTTTTAATAACTTAAAGTTAAATTTCAGTCTTATAGTGGTATGATCGTTGAAGTTACATGTAAATAATCTATATTTTAGTTAATAAATTAAGAAAAAAAAAATGTAGTTTGTACATATTTATATATAACTATGTGTAAATTTTATAAACTCAATGAAATATAATAAATCTAAGTATATAATAAATTTAAGTATTGATTTAGTAATATATTTATTTAATTAATTAGGAAGTAAATTTTAAATTTGACTTTTTTAATTATAATGGGATGAGGGTAGTTAATAGAAAATATTGTGTAAATATTATATTTAATTAAATATCTAAGAGATTAATAAAAAATAATTTTTAAAAGATGAAATCGATTTTTTTGATAGAGATTCGGAGGTCTGAGAAGAGTTAGGGTTCAACAAAGGAAGCGACAAAGGTAAATAGATAACCATGGAAGCGCAGGGAGAAGGGAGCTCCACTCCCTCCTATAGTAAGATGGCTTTAAGTAGAGGCAGAGAAGGGAATAAGAGCAAGCCTCCACACTCTTTGAAGGACAAGACAAAAAATCTTAAAGCCCCGAAGGAGGAGGGTTGTAAAACGCATGTAGAGGATGGGACCCATGAGGAAGACCGATAGGAGGGGAATGTAGAAGACAAAGGTGAGAGAGTAGAGAATAGAACTAAGATGGGTCCCTGTAAGCCAAAGTCCAGCAATAAGCCACGGGTAATACTGAATGATCTAGCATTGCAAGAGCACATGTAACACATGACAAAATATGCTATAATATGCATGCTTATGGGAATTTGACCAACGAAGAAAGCATTGTACTCTTGGATAAAATACAACTAGAAACCAAAATGGGAGCTAAATATACATCTAGGATCAAAAGATTTTTTTATAGTGGTGTTTACAAACTTGGAGTATAGAGATAGGATTTTTGAAGGAGGACCATACTTCTATGTGGCTATTAGTCTCTATATGCATTCGTGGATGATGAACCTTGTGCTGGAGAGAGAAACCTTCACATCAGTTTTGGTATGGATTAGACTCTACTCCTTACCTTTGGATTATTGGATGCCAGAATCTTTAAAAGCTATAGGCAACAAATTAGGTCACTTTTTAAAGATTTCAGAGGCAACGCTATTAGGAAAGTATACCTCCTATGCATGCATATGTGTTGATATGGACTTATTAGGACCTCTTCCGGATGAGGTCATTCTAGAAGTCTATGATGATGAATGGGTTTAGGCAGTTGACTATAAGAACATGCCTTTCCGATGTCGCAAATGTCATGAGCATGGCCACCTATTCAGGGATTGCCCTCTTAATAAGAAGGTGGAATACCAAAACACCAACAAAGGGAAAGACCCAACAGGTTTTATTAAAGTGGGAGAAAAATGGAAAGGAGGGGGAAGAGAAATACAGAAGAATGCTAATGACGATAGACCAAGAAGTCACAATAGTTTTGATATCTTAGAAGAAAGAGAAAAGGATGAAGGAACTCCAAAGAAAATAGAAAATAACGTAGCAAGGGGTCAAGAAAAAGAGACAAGGACGGAGTTCACTCACGAACAGAAAGAACACACAAGAGACCCATTGAGTAACATGGAAGTAGAAAAACACTAGCATATGACTCCAAGTGAAAGGGACATAGAGGACCAAGACTTACAGGAGATCCTTGACATGGAGAATCTGGAGCTAGAAAAGTTTCTAGATGAAGGAGGCAAGCAAGGAATAAACTCCATACCATAGGAGGAAGTTGGAAAAATAGAACAAATATTGCTTAACAAGTCACACCAAAAATCTGTAGGAGTCAAAAGTGGACACGACAACCAAGATAACAAAGGGGTTCCTTCAATGTGGTTAGTAACAGTAAAATTAGCTAAAAACTTAGGAAGGAGAAGAGGAAGAAAGAGACAGAAATAATTGGTGCTTGAATGTGGAAAACTCATGATTGACACAAGTAGGATGAAATACCTATCCAATTACTCCTTCACTACCCCCACAAAATGAAGATCAAAACCTGGAACATTAGAGGATCAGGGAGTAGGAGAAAATAGATAAATCTAAGCAATAGAATCAGAGAGGAAAAACCAGACATAGTGTCCATTAAAGAAACAAAATGTTCAGTTGAGAAGGTCAGAGAAAAACATAGCAAATGGTTAAATAGATATGAATATCTTGAGGTCAAGGCAAATATCTCTGCTGGTGGCATTCTTACTTTTTGGGATCCTCAAAATTTTGGCTTGCATGATGCAGATGCGTCCAGAAACCACCTTTCTTTGATTATCCAACATGTGGGTGACAGGCAATGCTACATGACCACGAATGTCTATGGCCCTCAACCACTGTAAGATAAATTTCGGCTCCTCACTTCTTTGGAAGACATGAAATAGCGATACCCTGCTTTACCCTGAATTCTAGGGGGAGATTTTAACGTGATAAAATCTCTCACAGAGAAAAAGGGTGAACTAGAACACTTGGAAGGGATTCAATTTCCTTCTGGAACTTCCTCACCAATATGAAACTGGTGAATATGGGCATTGGCAATGGGATTTTCACATGGAATAACAAAAGAGGGGCCTCTACCCAAGTAGCCTCAAAATTAGATAGTTTTATCATCTCAGAGGAAATTCTACTCACTGGGAGGAGCCTAACAACATTCATCCACCCTTTTGGTTGTTCTAACCACTGGCCCATCCAATTGGAGACTTCTTTAATCAGTAAACCAAGGAACAACCCCTTCAGGTTTGAGAATGTATGGCTCACACAGTTAGATTTCCTCACAAACATAGTGAAACAGTAGAAAGAGGAGCATCACCTACAAGGTACAAAGATGTTCCTTCTACATCACCGGCTCGAACACATTAAAGGCAGACTCAAAGGGTGGAATAAAAATGAATTTGGAAACATCTTCAAAGCTAAAAGAGAAGTGGAAGGGAAACTAAAGGAAATAAACCAAATTCTCATCATAGGAGGATACTCAGAGGAAGGAAAAATATTGGAGACTCACTTTAGCATGAATGGGAGAACAGATGTCTACAAGAGGAAATATTCTAGAGACAGAAATCCAGAGTCCAATGGATTAAAGAAGGGGAGAGAAAAACTAAATTCTTGCAAAAATCCACCATTGCACATAGAAACATCAACATGGAGCAAAGAAAAATACTCATGCAGAGATGGAAGAGGTTCTGGTCCAACATTTTTAGGAAATTTCGAAGGAAACAACAGTAGATAGATCACAGTTTACGATAATGATTTACTCAGTATATTCATAAACTAGTCTCGAGGTAAGACAATCACAATATCAACAGACCAGTAACAGGGAAGAAACTTGAGGAAGTGATCAAAGAGATACATAATGGGAAAGCTTGAGGCCTAGATAGCTTCAATGTGGACTTTTTTCAAAACATACTGGAGGGTTCTAAAGAATGATATATTGGTGGTAGTGGAAGACTTGTGAAGATCGAAATCTGTCTTGAAGGCGCTTGATGAATCGTTCATAGCCATAATCTCCAAACAAGAAAGGGCCAACTCTCCAGACAAATTTATAGCTATAGCATTATGCAACATTGAGTACAAAATTATATCCAAAGTAATTGCCAATCGAATCAAACCCCTCCTCCCAACCCTAGTGTAGAGGAGAAAACATGTTATGTGGAAGGGAGACAAATTCTCGATAACATAATTCAAGCCCATGAAGTGGTTCATTAACTCAACACCAATAAGTAGGTAGGGATGATAATTCAGCTCAACATAGCGAAATCTTATGATAGACTTAGCTGGAGTTACATAAGAGAGGTGTTAAAAGCCTATGTCTTTGACTACAATTAGATTAGGTGGGTCATGGCTCTTGTAACCACTGCCAGCTATTATATTCTTCTAAATGGCACTCGTTCCAGGAGCTTCAAGCCTACAAGGGGCTCACACAAGGTGATCCTCTTTCCCCTTTCCTTTTTATACTAATGATGGAAGGGTTAGGTAGAGCAATCAAAGCTATCAAGGAGGAAGGAAGCATTCAAGGACTGAGACCCACTCGAGATGGAGATACGGTGACACATCAATAATTTGTGGATGATACTATGCTTCAAGGCATACCTATAGTCAAAGAAAACAAAGCATTCAAGAAAATTTTGCATGAGTTTGCAATGGCCATGGGCACTGAGGTAAGTCTTACCAATTCAAAAATATTATTTTTCAATACTCATATTTCTATTCAGAGAATCCTATCTAGAATTTTAGGCTTTCAAAGAGATTTGTTACCCTCAAAGTATCTAGGAGTTCTCCTCACCGAAAAATTGTTGCACAAACAAATGTGGGATCGTCTTTTGAATAAATTGAATTAAAAAATTAATAAGTGGACAAACAGAGCCGTAAAATTAGCAAGTGGACAAACAAAGCCGTAAACTTATCTTGTTTGAAGAATGGTATTACCACTATGTTTAAAACCTTATTTAAAAGTAAAAAGTACTTTTGGCTTGTCCAAAGATCATGTTAGCATGTTGTTGATAATGGAACGTAGAGTTGTTAACTAATTTTTTTAATAACGTAAAGTTAAGTTTCAGTCTTATAGTGGTATGATTGTTGAAGTTACATGTAAATAATCTATATTTTAGAAAAAAATTAAAAAAAAAATTGTATTTTGTACATATTTATATATAACTATGTGTAAATTTTATAAACTCAATGACATATAATAAATCTAAGTATGTAATAAATTTAAGTATTGATTTAGTAATATATTTATTTAATTAATTAGGTAGTAAATTTTAAATTTATGATTTTTTAATTATAATGGGATGAGGGTAGTTAATAGAAAATATTGTGTAAATATTATATTTAATTAAATATCTAAGAGATTAATAAAAAATAATTTTTAAAAGATGAAATCGATTTTTCTGATAGAGATTCGGAGGTGTAAGAGGAGTTAGGGTTCAACAAAGGAAGCGACAAAGGTAAATAGATAACCATGGAAACGCACGGAGAAGGGAGCTCCACTCCCTCCTATAGTAAGGTGGTTTTAAGCAGAGGCAGAGAAGGGAATAAGAGAAATCCTCCACACTCCTTGAAGGAGAAGACAAAAATTCTTGAAGCCCCGAAGGAGGAGGGTTGTAAAATGCATGTAGAGGATGGGACCCACGAGGAAGACCGATAGGAGAGGAATGCAGAAGACAAAGGTGAGAGAGTAGAGAATAGAACTAAGATGGGTCCCTGTAAGCCAAAGTCCAGCAATAAGCTGCGGGTAATACTGAATGATCCAGCATTGCAAGAGCACAAGGAACACATGACAAACTATGTTATAATATGCAAGTTTATGGGAATTTGACCAACGAAGAAAGCATTGTACTCTTGAATAAAATACAATTGGAAACCAAAATGGGAGCTAAATATACATCTAGGATCCAAAGGTTTTTTTATAGTGGTGTTTACAAACTTGGAGGATAGAGATAGGATTTTTGAAGGAGGACCATACTTCTATGCGGCTACTGGTCTCTATATGCATTCGTGGATGATGAAACTTGTGTTGGAGCGAGAAACCTTCACATCAGTTTTGGTATGGATTAGACTCTACTCCTTACCTTTGGATTATTGGATGCCAGAATCTTTAAAAGCTATAGGCAACAAATTAGGTCACTTTTTAAAGATTTCAGAGGCAATGCTATGAGGAATGTATACCTCCTATGCATGCATATGTGTTGATATGGACTTATTAGGAGCTCTTCTGGATGAGGTCATTCTAGAAGTCTATGATGATGAATGGGTTTAGGCAGTTGACTATAAGAACATGCATTTCCGATGTCGCAAATGTCATGAGCATGGCCACCTTTTCAGGGATTGCCCTCTTAATAAGAAGGTGGAATACCAAAACACCAACAAAGGGCAAGACCCAACAAGTTTTATTAAAGTGGGAGAAAAAGGGAAAGGAGGGGGAAGAAAAATACAAAAGAATGCTAATGATGACAGAACAAGAAGTCACAATAGTTTTGAGATCTTAGAAGAAAGAGAAAAGGATGAAGGAACTCCAAAGAAAATAGAAAATAAGGCAGCAAGGGGAAAGCAAAAGAGACAAGGACGGAGTTCACTCAGGAACAGAAAGAACACACAAGAGACCCATTGAGTAAAATGGAAGTAGAAAAACACGAGCATATGAGTCAAAGTGAAAGGGACATAGAGGACCAAGACTTACAGGAGATCCTCGACATGGAGAACCTCGAATTAGAAAAGTTTCTAGATGAAGGAGGCAACCAAGGAATAAACTCCATACCATAGGAGGAAGTTGGAAAAATACAACAAATATTCCTTAACAAGTCACACCAAAAATATGTAGGAGTCAAAAGAGGACACGACAACCAAGATAACAAAGGGGATCCTTCAATGTGGTTAATAACAGGAAAATTGGCTAAAAACTTAGGAAGGAGAAGAGGAAGAAAGAGACAGAAATAATTGTTGCTTGAATGTCGCAAACTCATGATTGACTCAAGTAGGATGAAATACCTATCCAATTACTCCTTCACTACCCCCCCCCCAATGAAGATCACAAACTGGAACTTTAGAGGATTAGGGAGTAGGAGAAAATAGAGAAATCTAAGAAATACAATCAGAGAGAAAAAACCAAACATAGTGTCCATTCAGGAAAAAAAATGTTCAGTTGAGAAGGTCAAAGAAAAACATAGCAAATGGTTAAATAGATATGAATATCTTGAGGTCAAGGCAAATAACTCTACTGGTGGCATTCTTACCTTTTGGGATCCTCAAAATTTTGGATTGCATGATGCAGATGCGTCCAGAAACCACCTTTCTTTGATTACCCAACTTGTGGGTGACAGGCAATGCTACATGATCACGAATGTCTATGGCCCTCAACCACTGTAAGAAAAACTTCGGCTCCTCACTTCTTTGGAAGACATGAAATAGTGATACCCTGCTTTATCCAGAATTCTAGGGGGATATTTTAACATGATAAAATCTCTCACAGAAAAAAAGGGTGAACTAGAACACTTGGAAGGGATTCAATTGCCTTCTGGAGCTTCCTCACCAATATGAAACTGGTGAATATGGGCATTGGCAATGGTATTTTCACATGGAATAACAAAAGACGGGGATCTACCCAAGTAGCCTCAAAATTAGATAGTTTTATCATCTCAGAGGAACTTCTACTCACTGGGAGGAGCCTAACAGCATTCATCCTACATTTTGGTGGTTCTAACCACTGACCCATCCAATTGGAGACTTCTCTAATCAGTAAACCAAGCAAAAACCCCTTCAGGTTTGAGAATGTATGGCTCACACAGTTAGATTTCCTCACAAACATAGTGAAACAGTAGAAAGAGGAGCTTCACCTACAAGGTAAAAAGATGTTCCTTCTACATCATAGGCTCGAACACATTAAAGGCAGACTCAAAGAGTGGAATAAAAATGAATTTGGAAACATCTTCAAAGCTAAAAGAGAAGTGGAAGGGAAACTAAAGGAAATAAACCAAATTTTCATCATAGAAGGATACTCAGAGGAAAGGAAAAAGATTGGAGACTCACTTTAGCATGAATGGGAGAAAAAATGTCTATAAGAGGAAATATTCTAGAGATAGAAATCCAGAGTCCAATGGATTAAAGAAGGGGAGAGAAAAACTAAATTCTTGCACAAATCCACCATTGCACATAGAAACATCAACATGGAACAAAGAAAATACTCATGCAGAGGTGGAAGAGGTTCTAGTCCAGCATTTTTAGGAAATTTCGAAGGAAACCACAGTAGATAGATCACAGCTTACTAGAAGATTTACACAGTATATTCGTAAACTAGTCTCTAGGTAAGACAATCACAATCTCAACAGACCAGTAACAAGGAAGAAACTTGAGGAAGTCATCAAAGAGATACATAATGGGAAAGATCGAGGCCCAGATAGCTTCAATGTGGAATTTTTTCAAAACATACTGGAGGGTTGTAAACAATGATATATTGGTGGTAGTGGGGGACTTGTGAAGATCAAAATCTGTCTTGAAGGCGCTCGATGAATCTCTCATAGCCATAATCTCCAAACAAGAAAGGGCCAACTCTCCATACAAATTCATAGCTATAGCATTATGCAACATGGTGTACAAAATTATATCCAAAGTAATTGCTAATCGAATCAAACCCCTCCTCCCAACCCTAGTGTAGAGGAGAAAACATGTTATGTGTAAGGGAGACGAATTCTCGATAACATAATTCAAGCCCATGAAGTGGTTCATTAACTCAACACCAATAAGTAGGCAGGGATGATAATTCAGCTCAACATAGCGAAATCTTATGATAGACTTAGCTGGAGTTACATAAGAGAGGTGTTAAAAGCCTATGCCTTTGACTACAATTAGATTAGGTGGGTCATGGCTCTTGTAACCACTGCCAGCTATTCTATTCTTCTCAATGGCTCTCGTTCCAGGACCTTCAAGCCTACAAGGGGTCTCACGCAAGGTGATCCTCTTTCCCCTTTCCTTTCTATACTAATGATGGAAGGGTTAGGTAGAGAAATCAAAGCTATCAAGGAGGAAGGAAGCATTCAAGGACTGAGACCCACTCAAGATGGAGATATGGTGACACATCAATAATTTGTGGATGATACTATGCATCAAGGCATACCTACAGTCAAAGAAACCAAAGCATTCAAGAAACTTTTGCATGAGTTTGCAATGGCTGCGGGCACTGAGGTAAGTCTTACTAATTCAAAAATATTCTTTTTCAATACTGATATTTCTATTCAGAGAATACTATCTAGAATTTTAGGCTTTCAAAGAGATTCGTTACCCTCAAAGTGTCTAGGAGTTCTCCTCACCAACAAATCGTTGCACAAACAAATCTGGGATCCTCTTTTGAATAAATTGAAATAAAAAATTAGCAAGTGGACAAACAGAGCCGCAATACTCCAAACCGTCCCTATTGTTATGCTATCTGTCATTCTGGTACTAACTAGAGTCATTAACCAAATTAGAAACATTCAAAGATTTTTTCTCTGGGGAGAAGGTGAAGAGAAGAAGAAATGGGCTCTGGTGTGGGATAGGATATGCAAACCTAAATCCCATGGTCGTTTTAGTCTACATGAACTAGAAATTATAAACATAGTTCTAGGTGCTAAAGTTTGGTGGAGATGTCTAAGGGAAATACGATCCCCCTGGGCTAAACTATGGAAACAAAAGTATGCAATGAATTGGCAGGAAATAAGCCTTATAAGAATGACAGGAAAAGCGAAAGGTTCACAATTATGGAATAGGGCTTAGGAGAACAAAGCCTTAGTTCAAAAACATAGTTTCTAGGAGATCAGAAGTGGAAAATGGGCCAGATTCTGGGAGGATAATTGGTAGCAGGAAGGCAATGTCAGTAATGAGGAATTAGCAAGTATCCATGTAGATACCATAAACAAAGGATTAATTAGGGTGAGTGACTGTTGGGATCAGTCAGGGAACAATGGCAAATGGAGAATATGGAAATTTCCAGTTTACAATGAGATGAACATGCTAAAAACTCAAGCTAAAGCCCTTGAAGATATTCTGGACAAAAGGAAGATTCTAACCTCAAATTTAGATGATCAATTAAGATGGGGAAGTAATAAGGCAGGTATCTTCAACCTTAAAGAATCCAAAATAATAACTACAGGGCTTAACTTCCCAAGCAATGACAAGAGCTAGAAAAACCTTCAGACTAACCCTCATTGGATGAAGATCAAACTATTAAGTGGCTGGTTCAACAAGGCAAGATTCTCACTTGGGAAAATCTAGGAAAGAGAGGCTTCATTGGCCCCTCTAGATGTCACCTATGCAGAAAACAGGAAGAAGCCTCAAATCATCTCCTCAATCTATGCTTCTTCACTGCCACAATATGGAACTAGGCTAGATATGTCTTTCAGCAGACAGACAGGCAGGAAAATGATATCATAGCTACCCTAAAGAATTGGAGACAAGATTTCTCGAGTAAGGAGACAATAAACGAAGCTTGGGCTTTGACTCCAGGGTTCATAATCTGGAATGTATGGAAGGAGTACAACAACAAGATTTTCAAAGACAAAACAGGCTCGATGAACAGCATCGTCAAGCTAATTCTTAAGCAACTCAAGGAAATAGTCAACACCCTTAGGAGTTTCTCTGTAGATAAACCCATGTGTCATAGAGAGGAAAGCATCCTAGAAAAGTTGGAGCTTCAGGCACATCTCCCTCAAAGCCCTTCATAGATCAACAAGCATACCTCAAAAGGAGAGGCTTTCAACACCCCCCTTCTCGAGGTTTCTTAAAATTTAACATAGATGGAGCCTCTAAAGGAAATCTTGGAGATGCTGGGCATGGAGGAGTCATGAGAGACGAGAAGGGAAACATATATGTAATTTTCTATAGTTATCTTATAAATGCTACCAAAAATATGGCTGAACTCATGGCAATGGAACTATGCTTGGAAATACTAATCAAGTACAACATGCATAATGTCATCATTGAGGCTGATTCAGAATTAGTCATTAATTTAGTCAAGTGGATAAGTGCAGGATCTACACCAGAGAAAATTTCAGGTCACTCGTGACTTCTGTAAATCTATCACAAAATTCAAGCACACCTAAGAATTCTAAGAACTCTCAGATTTGTGCATGTTCGCAGGGAAGCCAACAAAGTAAAGGACTAGCTAACCAATGAGGGGGTTAGAAGTAAATGAACTGACATGTATTATAGATGGGAGGAGGTAACAGATAATAGGTTGTGAGAAGAATGCTCATCTTGGGCTCTCATATACAGATAGCAAAATCAAAACAGACCAAGAGATAATGTTTTACCTTTTGTCAATGAGGAATAAGAACACAGTAGAAAGTTTTAAAAAGGAAGAGCACTTTAGGACCTCTCACAAAGTCAGAAAATTCTACATTAGATCAAGAACTACAGGGAGGAAAAGCTTGGAGGAGATGTGCCACCAAGAAAAATGTCAACAAGAAATAAAATGCTACCGAGAAGATCGACATACGGATTCCAGGCAAGAGGTGACCCTTCCAGGCATGTCTTCCTCGAGCATTGGAGTGGGGGCAAGGGGAAAAGAAAACCGTAGTCCAGAACTGCTTGGGATAAACCACCCTCATTGGGCACCCTATAACCAGGAAGTAATTTTCCTAAAAGTAAGGTGATGCCACTCAGTGACGAATGCATGGCGGGGGAATGAGAGAGCTTACCACCCTCTTCTCACAGTATTCCTAGAGCTTATGTGCTATGGGACTTTGATTTTGGTAGTTGGATTAGAAGGGGGCATATCTACAGCCATAGTTTGTCGCGCAAGTTTGTGGGTCGGGATGGTCAAAACTGATTACGATTTACCAGTCTTATTAGGACCCCTTTAACCCAAAAGCAGATTGTTGAAAAAGTTGGCGATGCTACTCAGCGAGCAACATGTGGTGGGGGAGGGTGAGAGAATATGGCCCTCATCGTGCGGTATTCCTCAAGCTATTAAGTATATGTGATATGGATAGTAGCTGTGAGATCAAAAGGGGAAGATCGACACATATAGTTGATCGAACTGTTTAGTGGGTTTTCTGCGCGCTACTGCTCCATGTGATACAATGTTAGATCATCACATTAAAAGGAGACAGATCAATGGATGCGGACAAGCGTTTGCACTCAGGGGTCCATGACTTTTCTTGTGGGTCCATGGCAGTTTAGACTTTGGTTTTTGTTTGATTAAGTGTGGCTTTTTGTTATGGACACTTTGGGTGTTTTCTTTGGGGGTTTCCTCCTCTTCCCTTTGTGGGGTTTAGCATCTTTAAGCACTTGTTGTAAACTTTGTACATTATTTGGTTTCGTAAGTCAATAGAATGTTCGTCTCTTGCTTCAGCAAAAAAAAACAAATGAATTGTTAAAAGACATATCGCATGCAATAGGTAATAATTTAATATGTTGATATAAAACGTTATTATCTATAATAATTATATGGGACAATAATAAAAAAGGAATTGGATGTAATTCTACATAATTTGAAATTAAATGGTATTTGTCATTTAATTGTAACAAAAGTGGTTACTATATTACTATTATATTATTAATATATATAGATTACATTAGTCTAAGATAGAATAAGAGAATCAAATTTATATGTGGCTTATCAATCAAATTTTTCTAGGAATACGTGTACGGTATGGTAAAAAGGTATGGCTAGGTTTGTACCATATTAATGTGAATAATTAGAAACATATATAAGATGAATTAATGGTGATTATTGAAATTGTGAATAGCTATTTCGGTCAATCTCACTTGGGGACATTACCAAAAATTGAAAACTCTATATATGATATGAAGTGAGGGAAGGAAGCAAGGGAACTTAAAATCAAAGTAAGGAATTAATGTGATTTTGTTAAGGAGTATTGTCGAGTACATGATAAGCATAAAAATGTGTCATATATGTTAGACAGTATACATTTAGGGGCTTGACTATGGATATGAAGAAAAAGCTATTGGATATGAAGTATTGTAAAATCATGTACAACCATTCCATTATTAGTGCTAAATATATATCATATTTATTAATATATTCCAATTATTGATATTAACTAGTAATTACTAAGGTATAAGCTATATTATCTCAATCATATATATATTATATATAATATATATATATTATATATATAATAGTTAGTGAATGGTTTTTGAATGGTTTATGGTGGTTAGTTTTTCTGGTAGTTTGATATGGGAGTGTTACACATGTTGATGGTAAGAGAAGGACATTGAGTTGTTTCGATTCACGATGAGAATTGTGATTGATCTTGTTGCACTACTATATTTTCTAACCTAATAGAAGACATGGACAATGGAGTTAACACCTTACATGATTTTAAATTCATTTCCTTATTGGCTATGAGGCTAGAGAAATATCGTGGTGAGATGAAATTGACGAGTCTTGAGTATGGTGTTATACCTTTCTTAGAAGGCAAATTGGTTATTATGTCTTTGATCATATAATAATGGTTTAAGTTGATGTAAGAGTTGGAGGCCAAGGATTTGAGTAAAGAAACTCTAGGATGGAAAAATATAAATAGAAAATGATATAGCTAATATAAATATACCTTATATCATATATCATTAGTACTAAGCCTCTATATTATATGTAGATATAATGTACATTATTATTATAGGATATAGATATATAATAGTATTAGATATATATCAATATATTATTCAATATATATATGAACATATATTACTATAATATATATAATATATGATAACTAATTATATAAGTACTATATCCTATAAATAATATAGATATATGTATATAGTATTATTGCTAGTTAAAATTCTTAGAAGGATATTATATCTTAATAATATATGCATATATGGTATTATGAGTGCCTAATATATTATTATCTATATATATTACCATATAATATAATATAATATTATTATTAACTAATAATGATACTCCTATAATATATTAATATATGGATAGAGAATTTACTATATCTATATATATTAATGGAGATGGATTTCTCTTACTCAACTAATTAGGAGGATGTGTGTTGGTGCTGAACAATGATGATTAGATAGCACTTTAGTATTTTATTTTGTAATTTGAATTTCAAAATTAGTAATAGTTATAATTTTTATATTTTAATTTACTATTCATGTTTTATGGTGAATTACGAAAAAATTTTAAAAAAATAATAAATATAAAAATTAGTTATTGCATTTTGGTATCCTAGCTTTGAGTTCCCTAAAAATTGTATGGCCCTAGCCCTTCTCAAAAGATAGTGCCCTACCCCCTCCCCACAACATTATATATATATATATAAGCCTTACTAGTAGGTAACGCCTTCAACACCGTCTTCCCCCAACCTGACTACTCCCTTATGACCACCACAAGCCAGTTTTGTGACACTTTGAGGATGTTAAATCCATTTTTTAATTTAAAAATAAATCTAAAAAATGTAAGCCCAAAAAAACTTCTTGTGAATAAGAAACTGGCTTTGAAAATCTAAAGGTGAAACTTAAAGAAGTCATGCCATGCCATTCTTTAAAGCCAAAACTTAGAATAGTTACATTTCCATTGTTCACATCAAATCTGTACCTTAAAAACTATTTCCGAATGAGAAAACGGAAACATAGAAAAGTTACAGTGTCATTTCTTACAACAAATATATACCCCAATAAATTACTTACGGAAGTTACACCATGCCATTTTTTAAAGAAAAAACTAAGGTAAGTTACAACATGCCATTTTTTAAAGCCTAAGCTTAGAAAACTTACACCACCACTTTTTATGGCTCTTTCTAAGTTTCCTTAGGCATCAATATTTTAATAATCCAAAGTAACTATTAATAAATGTAATTAACAAATGAAGCCCAAATTAGTGTTATGGTAAACATGGTACATGTAATAGAGTCTATATTTAGAACAAGTGGAGTGCCCCTCAAAAGGTAGGTGCCTAACTGAAGACGAAAAATTGGAAATTGAATAATGTTAATCCCAACTGGGCAATATTTGAACTTTGATTTCTGAGTGACAAAAACACTTTGCCATTGGGAGTCAAGTTAGTCCCAGTTCAAGGGGAGGATATGCTCCTACAATATTGTGGGTGAGGTATATTAGTTATATATGTATAATATATATATATACTCTTATGTTAA
>APFE031297839.1:2707-38597 GCA_000404065.3 Pinus taeda
TCCCTCTTTGAGGGTTTTAACCACGTCAAAAATACTGGTGTATTGATCTGTGATCTATTTGTGAGTGGTGTCCTTTGGTGTTCTGTCTGAGGAACTTACCCTGTAAATTCCTACAGATGGAAGATGGAAGATAAGGAGTCTTGGAGATTGGACATGGATGAATAAATGAATGCACTTAGAAAGAATGATACATGAGACTTGGTATTTCTACCTAACAGATAGAAACTCATTAGAAGGAAATGGTTGTTTAAAAATAACATCAATATATATGGCAATGTTGAAAAGCACAAGGCAAGGTGCAAAGGGGTATTTCTAGGTTGAGGGGATATACTCTAGTGAGATCTTTCCCTAGTTCCCAATTTAAAATCTATTATGTTCCTATTATCTGAAGCAACAATTTTTTCTTTAAAGATAAAATAAATGGATGCGAAAACAACATTTTTACATCATGACCTGGAGAAGGAGATCTATATGGCACATCCAAAGCACTACATTGAAAATGGTAAAGAGTCATTGGTTTCCAAATTTAAAAAATGTTTCTATATGGTCTCAAACAATATTTGAGAATGTGGTACCAAAATTGCGATGATTTTGTGTTGAGATTCGAATTTATGAGATCCAAATCATGTCATTTTATTATTATTACAAACAAGATGACGATTCTTTCCTTGTTATCACTCTATAAGTAGATTACATGTTATTCTTTAGGAATAGTAAGAATGTGATTCATGATTTGAAGTTTTATATTTCATCACTGCTTGATATGAAGGTCTTGGGCGCTGAAAAATATATGTTAGGTATGATTATTAGGACAGATAGGAGAAATCGAAAGCTTTGGATGAGGCAAAGTAAGTACATAAACTTTCTTCTACAACATCATCACATCGCAGATTATAGGCCATTGAGTTTTTTAATTTCCTTGGGAACTAAAATTTCATATGAGTAATGTCCTACAACACTCACATAGGTGGAGTATATGAATTTTATTCCTTATGCTAGTGAAATAAGTTAATGTACACAATGTTTTGTATGACACCAAAAGTTGGCCAAGCAGTGGGACTCTTGAGTACTTTCATGACTAACATTGGACGTGAACATTGGGATGTAATGAAGAGGGTCCTTTGCTATTTGTGATGTACCTTTGAATATCCCATTTGCTATCATAGTGATGTTGCAATGGATCCACACTTAATATACAAGGTTATGTGGATTTTGAATGCATAAGGGATATATATAGAAAGAGATCTACATTGCATACATGGTTCAATTGTTTGGTGGAGTAATGAGTTGGATGGCTAGGAGACAAGTTTTGGTCACTTTGTCCACTATCGAGGTAGAGTATATGGCGGCTACTCATGCCTATAAGGAGGCCATTTGGCTTATGAGCCTATGTTTAGAAGTAGGGCTAAGTTAGAGAGCTATTATAGTTCCCTGTGACAATAATAATGGAATAGGAGGGAATAAATGCTAATTAATGGTGGGGAATAAATTCATATCATTGGTTGGAAATGAATGTTGAAAAAAAGTAGTTGGCCAATTAATTGCTTGTAGTTTCCAACATGTAGAATGGTAAAATCCTAAATGACTTATGGTTTTGCTATGCCTACTTATTGAGTTCTAGGGTTCAATGAAAACAATGTGCATGTTTCAACTTATGTTATGTCGTTGAAATTTCTTAGGACTCCTTATGCTACTACAGGAAACTCTTGTTGAGAGCATAAAGAATTTGTAATATATTATAACCATTTAGTTGTTGAATAATACATTAATGTTACTTAGAGTGTCATGTTTTTTAGAAGGTTTTCCCATGAAACCATTGTTTAATGGTTGTATGTTTATATGTTGTTTATTGTTGCAATTATGTTTGTTTATTTTTATACATATTTGCATTTCATTATTTAGTGTAGGAAGTGTATTCTGCACCTTCACTTCCTTTTGTTAAGAGATTACATGAAAGTTTTATCAAGGGCATATTCATTGATGAAGACATTAAAACATGATTGTGTATTCTTTTTAATATTTAATTATTTATTTTGTTCCCACTATCTTGAAGTCTAACCATAACAAGAATGCATGATTTAGAAGAGATTATCTTCGACTTGAATATTTAAAATGTTACATGTAGGGCTACCAATTCTCACCCTTAATTTTTATGCAAAAATTCTTCTATTCATGGATTTGTTATATCTTGGGCACTTCTAAACCTATCTTATGTTTCAAGGAGTTAAATTTATTTCATATCTTCCTACACTACTAATTTATAGGTTGATGTCCTTAAGTGATATATTTAACACAATGGTAACTTTAAGTAAATAATTATTAGATAGTCTCTCCCACATGAGTGTGTTGGTTGCTGCTAAATTTTTAATTAATAGATTAATCCAGGTGGATATTGGTGGCCACCCACCTATTCCACTTGGACCCTCGGTATTGTTTCTTTCAGTTTTTCAGTTTCCTTATTTGTAGCACAATTTACTATTTTTGGCAGTTTTTCGGGTCCTAAACTTCCAGAGCCTTTTTGAGGCCCTAAATGATGTTTTTTTGGAAAACGGGGGCCAACATGGATTGTGGATTGATTTTGGCCACTCGAAAGTTTCATTACTCAGATAGACATTTCTAACAAGGTATTGTGCACATCAAACAGAAATCGTATGCCAAAGTTACGATCCCGGGAAGTTGATGTACCAATTTACCCAAATGGGGCTCATAATTTGGCGCTTCATCTCCTAAGGTTAGGTTTTTGGATGTTTAGGGCTTTCCATTGTTTCTCAATAATAAATAGGCCTTTGAGCCTCATTGTAACACAATTCAGAGGCATGTAGCCGCCACATCTCTTCTCAGAGATAAGCTACCATCGCATGTGCTAGTATTATTTCCATTATGTTTGTAAGCATATTTCAATATTTGATATTAATCAAATGAAGTGTTATTTTTGCTACATCTCTATATTTATGGTTATATCTATAATTTGTTATGTTCTTGTTTAAATCTGGATCATAGATAACTTTTAAAGATGGGATTTGTTAATAGATGTCAGCATAATATTAATGAGGTGAGTATTACTGAAAATTCTAAGCTGATGTTTATATAACAATCCTTTATTCTATTGAAGTGATATAGTTATAATGATTATTTGATAATTGTTTCCTTGATATTCCTTGTACTAAATATTATTTGTGAAAATTGGTAAATGAATAGGTAAATCTAATCTAGCTATCCAAGCAAAAAAAAATCTTGCATTCATGCATGGATATATAAAATTGAACATGAAAATGTATATCAACTATGAGGTAATCCGTTTGGAATTATTTAATTGAATGTGTTTTTTGAATCAGTTACCGGAGAATCCACAGTATGAACATTTTTATGCCAACGTTTCAAATCCCAAATGGGATCCATCATCAGGACTTATGAATGATGATAAAAGATGAGCTGCTTTAGAAATAAATAAATAAATAATATTGAGGATAAATTTTCCAAGGATCAGCACAATGTCGATCGGGATATATAGTTTATTTTTAATTTCTTTTTATTTTATTTTAATAAAATCCTTTATTTTTATTTTAATAAATCCTTTATTTTTTATTTTAAAATTCCTTATTTTAATTTTTTATTTTGATCTATATACTGATATTTATTCAGTAAATATATTAATTCAAAATTTTTTTAATATTTAATTAATAATTAGTTATTTAGATCATTTAATTAATTAATACCGAAATTAATACTTAATAATATCAATAATTCTAAATGAATGTGAATTATTAATTAAGCTAATTAAAATCAATAATTGTAAAAGTTGGAAGTCAATCTTAATGGTTTTAATAGTAAGACATAATAACTTTAATATAGTTAATGCTAAATATATTGTGTGTGATATTAATTAATAACCTCTAATAATTAGTTATAATTTAATTATAATTAATAATATGATAATTAAATATTAATAATAGCAATATAGAATTCATATATTATTGTATTTTAAGGTTAATTATTATATTCGTTAATATTAAATTAGGGTTATTGACTTTTTTGATATTAGAATATCTTACCTACTTAAATGCTATACCTGGGATGTGTTTGCGATCTTGATTCCTTGATCAAGGGAAGCCAGCCCCCGCTAATCTCCATACCCTTGTCTATGTTCAGATTATGAGGATGCTTGATAATTTCAAGCGCTTCTCTGATCTTTCGTCTTTGATGCTGCTCCTCCCTTGCGATAATTGATGCGCTTTCCAAGCAGATATGGTGCTTAGTCTTTGAGGAGTGCTCTGCCAACGCTGAAGTACGAGATCTTTCATTCCTAATATCAACGCCATGTTCCTTGAGCCTTGTCTGGAGGGAGCGACCTGTTTCACCAATGCAGCTTTTTCCACATGAACAATCTATTTTATAGACTCCTTTGAGCTAATGTTTGTCAATATCATCTTTTACCGACTTCGAACCTTGCCTAATAGTTCCAGGGGCTGAGAAATGCGTGATGATGTTTTTCTTCCTTAGAATTTTAGCGATTTTGTCTGTAACTCCATGGATATAAGCCTAATTTGTTGGGCAATCCTTTGGGAATTATTTAATTGAATGTGTTTGTTTATTCGAGAGGTATATTGAAACCTAATTTGTTAGGCATTCATATGGTAATATTTATGATTTGGGAAATTCAATCAAATTGAGAACTTATAATTATGTTAGGGTTTATATGAGATGAGAACATAAACCACAATTGCATTTTTCATCATCAAACATGGCCACCCCCCCTTAGTATGAACTCTAGTTTGGGACTTCGTTCTCACCAATACTTCCTTTCTCTAAATGGATCTTACTTAAATTAATTGTTAAATCATTAAATTTTGTTTACATGGCCTTTAATGATAATTCACCATTGATTAAGGTGACATTTCATCATGCTTAGGCATTATATCAATGTTTTTTTTTGGCATTCATGCATGGCTATATCAAACTGATCATGGAAATTTATACCAACTACGAGGGAATCCTTTTGGAATTATTTAATTGAATATGTATATTTATTTGAAGTGTATATTGAAGACCAAATTTTTGGGTATTGTATGTTAACATTTATGATTTGGGAAAGTCAATTGGAATGAGATTTTTTAATTATGTAAGGCTTATTATGAAATGAGAACGTGAACCATAATTACATTTTTCTTCATCAAACATTGCCACCCCTTAGTGTGAACCCCACTTTAGGATTTGGTACCCACCAAGGCTTCCTTTCTATGAATGGATCTTACTTAAATTAAATCTTTAAATCATTAAACATTGTTTACATGGTATTTAATGATAACTCACCATTAATTTAAGGTGGCACTCTATCATGCTTAGGCATTATATCAATATTTTGAATGAATACTTCTATCATAATTTTATATCATTAATATGGTTGCATGTTCTCGGGAAGAATATTATGGCCGTGGTAAATATTACAATAGAGGGAATAAGTATATGCCCATGATTTGCACAACCCATTGAAATTTTTTTTATTGTTCCCCATTTCATTGGGTTAGTGCTTCCTAATTATTTTCTTCTTCTTTTACTTTCTTTTTTGTTTTTTCTCCTTTGGAATGTGCTTTTAGCTCCCCTGTGTCATATTTACATATCATATTTTTTGAAATCCCATGACCAAATTTCGCTGATATTGGATATTAATATCTAAATTAAAATAAAAATAAAATTGAACATTATTATTAAGACTTCAAAGTCTATTAGTATTTACATTTTAACCTAAACTTTGCTTCTTAACATAAAGATATTCTTACTTTCTTAACTAGTGAATGTACCCTTACATGGTTCTTTACTTTCCTCTACTATGCACTTTCTTTTGCTTGGTTACATTGGAAACCTAACCTGTTAGCGTTATAATATTTTGTGTCATTCACTTGGGAAGCAATATGAAAAGTCACAGGTGAATAGTAATAGTCATCGAGATTCCAAGAGAGTTTTTGGATGATGAAGCTATAGGTCATAGATCATGTGTTTATATGCATATTGTATTAAGGAAATGGATACCATGATTATCTAATTTTAGAGTGTTGTAATCATGGTATTAGAGGGGCATTCATTCAACTCCATGATTCTCTCCCTCTCTCCCAAAATTTTATAACCATTGGACATTACATTTCCTTGGGCATTTGACTTTCTTCATTTTCCCATTTGATTGTTAAGTTTCTTTATTGTTTAACCCGTGGGTGCTTAAGAATTCCTCCACCTATTTTTGCCCCATTTTTGTTTGTACATGATCACATTCTCCTACTCCTGCAAACTGTTTTTCTCTGTGTTCTCATAGGTTTCTTCCCTTGCTCTACTTTCATGTCCACATCCTCATTTCAACTATATTTTGAAGTTATCTATCCATCTTTTGTCAATGTTCAGGGTACTCGAACACGTCCATTTCTACTTGACTATCTCCTCACTCTCACCATTGAAGCCTTTGTGTTCCTACCCATGTTTGTAAATGAATGAGTAAGGGCTATTATCAACATTCCCGCACTTTTTCTTAGTTCTTGAAATTGTGGTTTCTATGATTCATGGTGCTTATTGAATCCCAATTCATCCTTCACACATTGTTGATAAAAACACTTTAAAGAACATATGCTTTTCATTTTTTTGGTATTTGATACACACACACACACACATATATATTAATGATTTTTTGAGTGATTGTTTAGAAACACCACTTGTAGGTCATAGTAGTTTTTTGGTTCAAGGGTTTCCTAATGGAGAAAGAAATATAGGGTTTCTGGCATGTTAATTTTTGCAGCACCACAACTTTCCAATGTTTAATTTGGATTTTTATGATTAAGGATTTGGAGCTTATAAGATTTGTTTTGTGGGTTTTGTAATGGAAATAAATATAAGAATTTTTTTCGTAAATGAATGTCATCTCCTAGTTTCATTTCTATTAAAAGGGTAAATCCCCAAGAATTAAGAGAAATGCCCAATATGAAATGACATCCTTGTATAATGACATGTTGTATTCAAGTTGTACCATGCTATTAATGAAAATCACTAGTGAGAGGTAGGATTTGGTGTATCGTGACTTTGTGGATAAATGATATTTCATGCTTAGGCTTCAATCTACCATTTAAATGTGAGTTCAAACACCAATCAATTATGATCATCATTCACAACCTTATAATTGGGCACATAGATGTTTATTTGAACAATACAATATGAAATCAATGTGAGGGCATGGTTTTATGAACATTTCATATCTTACTAATTTTTGAAAATTTGAAGGGGACACTACCCTTAGATCATTGAAGCATCATAAAACTAGTAATCAAAGGAATCAAAGCATTGATAAGACATCAAATCATGAAGAATAGTTCAACTATGAAATCAAGAATAATTGTGTTGATTGATTCGGGTAGTACCCATAGGTAATAGTGTTGATTGAAAGGTAATGGTGTTGATTGATTTAGGGAGTACTCATAACTCAATTCCTTGCCTATCTTACAATGAATAAAATTATGGGTACTGCCCAAATCAATCAACACTATTACCTTTTTCTTCTTGATATGTCCAGCTCACAAAAAGATAGAAAAGTATAGATAAATGCCTTCAAAATAAGCCTCTTCGAGGGGGAAACCTCCTTTACATTACACAAGTGAATAATTCTTAGATGATACAAATGACAATACCTCCTTTCTAAATATAGGAGTCTAAGGGGACATAATATAATCAAAGCCAATATAACAATAATAATGTAAGGGCACAATAATAACAATAGTGGGCTTCTATGGGGCACAATAATAACAATATGGGGACTACATGGGCACAACAATATAATAAGGGGGTTATACTAATAACAATAAGGGGTTAAACTAATAGTACAGGGACCTAACATACCCCTCTCCTTCAAAAAGTGTTATCCTCAACGCTTGAGTAGTTTTGGATGCTTCTGTATAAAATTGTCGTCCTCCCATGTGGAATCTTCAACGGGTAAGTTCTTCCACTTGATGAGATACTCTGAAATTGATTTATTTTGTAGCTGTCAATTTCTCAGTTCTGTGACTGCTTTAGGTTTCAATATGATTTTTCCATCCTTGTCAAGTTCTCGCAATACTGTTTGAACTGGGACCTTCTGCAACTTTTGAATGAGTTCCCACTCCTTTGGGCATATGGATATCTGTAAGGTCTGATGTTTGGAGGAACACTTCCTGGAATCAAATTAATAGCATGATCATGATCATGAATAGGTGGGAGGCCTTTGGGAGTCTCAAATACCTTGGAATGATTGTCCAAAACGTTTTGGAAATATGGAGAAATAGATGATTTCGATGTGGGATCCTCTAGTGAACATAATTGTGCAATTACACCCTGTTTTTCTTTATTTAGAAGCTTTGGCATGCTGTTAGAGTTGATTTTCTTTCCTGGTTTCCCTTTGATGCTCCTCAATTTAACTTCCTTTCCTTCCCGAAAAAAATTCAAGAAAAGTTCTTGAAAATTAAAAGCTATCGTACCCAAAGATTGTAGCCATTGGACTCCTAGTAAAACATCAACACCACCCATTGGAATGGAAAGCATTGGGCTATTCAATACATATTCTCCCATGGATAGCTTGATATTTTGGCACTTTCCAGAGCAATTTATGGTTCCTCCACTTGCAACCATCACCTTGACACTCGGGTGCTGGATATAGGAAGAAATTCAATTCCTTGCCTATCTTACAATGAATAAAATTATGGGTACTGCCCAATTCAATCAACACTATTACCTTTTTCTTCTTGATATGTCCTTCTATCTTGATAGTTTGAGGAGTGGTAATTCTGGCCAATGCATTACAAGATATTGCCATATTCATTTCTTCTTTCTCAATGTGATCTTTCACTTCTTGAACCTTTTTCTTCTTGATATGTCCTTCTATCTTGAGAGTTTGAGGAGTGGTAATTCTTGCCAATGCTTTACAAGATATTGTCAAATTCATTTCTTCTTTATTTGGGGTTGGTTCCTGGTGTATATCCTCTTCTTTTGATGTTTCTTGATCCTTTTCTTTCTCTTCTTCATAATCTATGTAAAATAATTTCTTCTCAGCACACTTATGACCTTTAGTGTATTTTCTATCACAATTGTAACAAAGCCCTTTTTCTCTTTTTTCTTCCAATTGTTGTGGTGTAAACCTTGTAGGTTGAAGGCTAGGAGAAAAGCACTTCCATTATTATAGTCGTGAGTGGTGGGATTCCTTGTTTTCTCTTTCAATTTTTCTTTCCAACCTGAATGCCTTCTCCAATGAATCAGGTTCCCAAAAATGAACCTCATGTTGAATGTTATCCTTTAAAGTCCCTATGAAGACATCAATACTTTTCTTCTCTGGAATATCATTTACCCTTATATTCAATTTTTGGAAGTCCTCAATGTGCTCTTCCATTGAACCCTTTTGTTCAAGATTTATCAATTGGCTAAAGAAGGTGTTACTCTTTGTATCCTTATAATGTGATATCATTTCTTCCGTGAAAATTGACCAAGTGACAAGTGCTTTACAAGAACAAAGGCATTTATTCCATAAAAATTGATCTGGTTCTAAATATGAAGATGCAATACGTACCTTTTGTAACAGTTTCTCCTCATGTAGATCAAAATATTGCTCCATCTGTAGTATCCAATTTAACGAATCCTTGCCATCAAACTTCCTCATATCACCTTTTCTTGATTTTAGGAGCTCGATCTTGAAACATCTGTAACTCTGTACTTTCAGATCTCCAAGTTCTAAAATTTCATCATGCATTATCCCTCTGAGTCCTCTTTCTAACCCCACAAGTCTGATCAAGATTAAATTCTACAAGGAAGAGTTATGCCAAATCTCCCATGATGACTTGATTATAGACTAGTTCAGTAGAGCGAACTTGTATGAAGTGCCACATGTCACTGTTTCAACCTTAGAACTTGAAACCGATAACAAAAGACTATATTACGTCCTCTTTTTGTAACTTCTTTCGAAATTTAAATTTGATCCTCACAGAGAAAGTTATGATGACTTTCACAAGGTCACATGTTTGGAATGTAATTCGGAAGTCTGCAAAAACCCTAATTTCCTCAGATCATATCTCCGAAAATATAGTGATACAAGATTTCAAATTTGGACCCGAGGTTCAGAACAATATCTTCTCAAATGGGTTTTGTTTTAATATTCTGAAACTTTGTAGTGAAAATTTTATAGTGAAAATTCCACGATGACCTGTTTGAGATGGAATTCTAGAGCTTGCAAAAACCCTAACTTCCTCATATCATATCTACGAACATATAGCGAGACAAGATCTGAAATTTGGATCCGAGGTTCAGAATGATTTATTCTCAAATGGGTTTCTTTTTTAGCTTCTGAAACTTGGTAGAAAAAAAGTTATAGCGAAAATTCCACGATGACCTGTTTGGAGCAACAAAACCCTAAAATCCAAAGCTCTAATACCAAATGTTATGAAACCAGCTCACAAAAGGATAGAAAAGATAGATAAACGCCTTCAAAATAAGCCTCTTTGAGGGGGAAACCTCTACATTACACAAATGAACAATTCTTGGATGATACAAATGACAAGACCTCCTTTCTATATATAGGAGTTTAAGGGGACATAATATAATTAGAGCCGACATAACAATAATAATGTAAGGGCACAATAATAACAATAGTGAGCTTCTATGGGGCACGATAATAACAATATGGGGACTACATGGGCACAACAATATAATTAGGGGGTTATACTAATAACAATAAGGGGTTAAACTAGTAGTATAGGGACCTAACATCAAACACCAATCAATTATGATCATCACTCACAACCTTATAATTGGGCACATAGATGTTTATTTGAACAATACAATATGAATTCAATGTGAGGGCATTGCTTTATGGACATTTCATATCTTATTAATTCTAGAAAATTTGAAGGGGACACTACCCTTAGATCATTGAAGCATCAGCAAACTAGTAATCAAAGGAATCAAAGCATTGATAAGACATCAAATCATGAAGAATAGCTCAACTATGAAATTAAGAATAATTGTAACATGCAATAGACATTTTGTAAGATTACTTGTGTTTTTTTTTAATTAAGTTGAATTGAAAATTGGTGCCTTTTCAGTAGAAGTTAACAATGTCTATTTGTTGAGTTTGAATTTTTTAGTCTAATTATTAAAGGGTGGAGTTGCAAGAAACCTTTGTGGTACAAGTTAGCCTTTAAATAGCTTGAATTGATGAATTAATAGAATTACTTATTACTCTAATGTTCTCTAGTGTCAATAATCAATCACAATTGACAAAATAAGTCTTGCTAAATTTCTACCATGTTTGAAAAAATCATAGGAAAAGATTGAATTTATCCATCTTGAATCGCAACTATAATAAGAAGAAATAGAACAAAAGAATCAATGTTCTAAGCCATTCATTATTCAAAACATTTTTTTTTAAATTTCAAGAATGATTCACTTAGATCAGTGAGGTCTAGGTGATGAGGTTGTTTGGTCCTAGGGATAGCCCATAGTTAGGAGGTTCCATGATTTACTTACATATGAATGTATTACTGACAAAATACTAGTTTTGTGCAAGCATGGATGAGTTCAAGATTTTGTGGCAAGGATGGATGTTTGAGGAATTATGTACATAGGCTCATGGGAACTAGGAAGTGAGAGGGGATCTTGCTCGATATGGGTTAAAAAATTGTTTGAAAACCCATTAATGAGGGTTGGGGAGAAACTCCTCACCAGGATAGTGAGTTAGTGGGAGTCATAGGTATAGGCTTTATGGTACAAGGATTCTAGATTCCAATCACAATTTAGGATATGTATTTTTTGGCAAGGTTTCCACCCATGTAGTTGGTGGGAGATATAAAGCCAATACTACCTCATTGGAGGTGGGTGGATGAGTTTATTAATAGACATTGTGTGTCGCGAGATCCAGTGAGGGACTAATCCATCTATTTCGAAGATTTAGAGAGGCTTCAGACACAAACTACTACAACGAAAATGATACAGATATGGTTATTCATGCTCTTCGTAACGTATATGGGGGGTAGATGGTGTTGGTGGAGAGTGTGATCATAGGGACACTATGGGTGGGGCCAGATGTTTTTGAGGGTGCTAAAACACAAATTTACTTATTGTCATAGGGTGATAGGAGGAAATTGTACGTAATATAGAGTGTTATGTTCCTTCTTCTTTAAGAACATCCCCACACTTTGACCTCATATCCAAATCCATGATGGGGGGCCATAGGAACCTAGGATGTGACACTAGGGGTATATTTTAAGAGGAGGAGGAGGAGGAGGATAGGTTGGGAGAGTGTTATGACCAGAGTTTTTTAGTCACTGGGATCAACTTCCATTGTACGTTGAAGGTTACCCTTACCTGGGAATGAAATTTGAAGGTGACCCAGAGCTGCCACTTCCACTAGGATGAGCATGGGGCTTAGATGGTAAGTGATTTAATGGTGTTTACGATTTCATAGTATAGAATGATATTTTTTGTCGTATTGAAATTTTGACTGATGTGATGTGTATATATTGCATATATGAGGCTAGCAGGACATACAATGAGGCCATCAAGAAGTAGGGATGATGACCCAACATCACTTGCATCTCTTGGGAGACGTGATTCAAATGAGTTTTTGGAGGATGTATTGCAATGTTTTTACCTTGTGCTAGCCGTAGTTACAGACTATGGGTGGCACAATTTGGAGTACCATTACACATATGCATCTATGAGTCTAACCTATGAATGGTGAGATGTTATGGATGGTTAGGCCATTAGGGACCTCCATTTAGGAAATATGTTGCCTTTGGCATGAGACACTTTGTTTGAGGAGGATTAGATGGGGTGGTATGTGCCCCCAAGTTGTGTCAGCATGTTATGGACATGCCATGTGTATATAGAGTAGTGGAATACAAACACTTTATTGATGATGATGATATATGATGTTTTTTTTTTTCTCGGTAAAACTATTCTATTATATACAAAAACAGAGTACAAATACAATCAAACTATCTAGAAGATCTAGCTGCCTGGAAGAAATGGTCGCATGGAACATCATCTGTCGCAATAGAAGAGGATGAACCAGACCACTAGTCATTCCCACACAGGGGCGAGAGAAAACAAAAGATCAATCCCGCGCAGGAGAATTCAAAAACTTTTGACACAGAGTATCCATCCATGTGTTGAAAAAACCAACCTTGAACAGCAGCGTTGGCACCATGCCACATTGACACACTAACACAAACATTTTGACACGAAGACAAAGCCAAAAAGGAATAGACAAAATCCCTTCCGGGCAGCGTGACCTGAGACGGAGCAAGAATTATTCTTCTGGAACCTCCTCCACAATCCTGCACCAGCCATATTCCTCCATGTCCTGAGCTTGGACCTCCTTCGCTGCAATTGTGACGGGCTCCATCTGGACGTCCTCCTTCTGGCTGGATGGTCTTTCCGTTGCCTTCCCCGGATCTACAAAGGGTGTCTCCATAGCTTTCACGGTGTCAACTGGTGAGGTCATCTCTCGTTGAGCACTGGATTCGCCCTCGTCT
The DNA here is from genome assembly GCA_000404065.3 of Pinus taeda. Lineage (NCBI taxonomy): Eukaryota > Viridiplantae > Streptophyta > Pinopsida > Pinales > Pinaceae > Pinus > Pinus taeda. The sequence goes on from APFE031297839.1 coordinate 16,234, forward strand.
TGGGCCTCCTCAATGAACAACACCGAGACATGGGCGTTGATCCGGGGGCGGTTCAAAGGGCTATTGAAGGTGAAGATTGCTGAGCCAAAAAAAGGCGAGGATGAGGACCCAGGAGAGCTGGCTTCCAGGAGTTGGCTCTGCCTAAGAAAATTTGCACCTCCAGCATGAGGGCAATGGCAATGGAAGTGGCAGTGAGGCAACTGAAGGGCACGAGGACCCCCCTCGGGTGGAGCCTCGACAGTTGAGCATTCGCTGTCGAGGCCGAACCATAATAACAGAGCTGGGCAGAGCCGAATTGGGATGCAGAGAGCCGAGAGAATCAAAAGCAGGCTAAAAATTCGGAATTGAGGGGATGGCCTGAGAATTAAAACTAGGGCTTAAACTCAACATCACCAGAGGTAGCAGTAGAACCCCAAACCAAACCTGAATTAACATGGTAACGCCTGTGCTACCACCGTTAATATTGCCGCTGCCCTTGCCTCGAAGTGCTCTCGCCATTACTATGGTATTCATGGGAGCCGAGGAGCCAAGCCCTGTTGCGCAGTCGAAATTGGACGGAGCGTTAATGCTCCTCTGCTGCGGTCCTATGTTTCTTAGCCAGCGTCGCCGGGAATGTCCCTCTCCACCTGTGTACGCATTACCTCTTCGCATGGCGGGCAGGTGGGCTTCCCTGCTCGCCCGTCCCATCGCCTTAATGTCACCTTTCAACACCCGCATTTGGGGGGGCGGTATCATTTTGGACCAGATGATTGCATTCCTGAGCCTGTTCATGATTCTTTAAAATGTCTAGAGTTCCTGTTTGAAGAGTATGCTCATTTTCCACACCGATATTGGCCATAAAGTCAGCTACCTTGTTGCCTTCCCTTCTTATGTGATTGAAGGTGATGGCCCTGTTACTAAGAAGCTCTTGCTCCATGGTTTCCAATCTTGCTTCAAGCGTCCAACTAGTGGCTATTTTCTTTGCATGAGAGCCATTTAGGAGGTGTTTGGCCATGTTGATTAGGATCTGAGAATCTCCTTCCACCTCCAGGGGATGGAAGTTGTGATGCCTTGAAAGAAGGAGACCTTGCCATAGACCTTCTAACTCAGCCGAGTTGTTGGTGTCCCACCCAATGTTTCCATAGTAGATCTGAAGAGGCGTGCCAAGATGATTTCTGAAAATTCCGCCGAAACCTGCAGTTCCAGGATTGCCCTTTGAGGCTCCATCAAAGTTGAGCTTGAAGGAGTGCTATGGAGGGGCAGTCCAAGAGACCTTTTTGGTGCTGCTGCTTTTAGAAGGGATTTTGTTGTGGAGTTTCTGGGGGAGGTGCATATTCCAATTTTCCCACGTGGCTTTCTCATTTTCTACAGTTGGAAGGTCTTCCATAGTCCAAGAGCGGAGCATAGATCTCTTCTAGATTCACATAAAGCTTGCTCCACATAATTTCAACCGGGGAATATTGTTCTTTAAATATTCGCTTGTTCCTTTCTTTCCATATGTTCCATAAGAGCAGCCCGGGGAGAATGCTCCATAAATGGTTAAGGATTTCACTTCTGTATGGATTCATTTGCCAGTGTCTTAAGGAATTTATGATATCATCCGGAAGCCTGCATCTTCTTTGACATTTGAAGCTCGCCTTCTCCCACAATTGATTGGCCAAGGGGCAAGCGTCCAAGAGGTGGTGGATTGTTTCCTCTTGAGATTTGCAATTAACACAAATGGAGGGGCCATGATAGTTTCTTCATCTAAGTTTATTCCAGGTGAGAATTCTCTGGTGTCCTACCAACCAAAGAAAGAGGGAGACTTTAGGCCATGATCCGAGCCCCCAGATTTTGCCCCAAATTGGGTCAGGGGGGGTTGGGTTTGTGCACATGATTTTATAGGCCTCGGAAGTGGTAAATGCACCTTTAGACCTGTAACCCCATCGCAGAATGTCCCTATCTTCTGAGTATCTAATGCTCCTTTTGCGTAGTTCCTTTTCCAGATCCTTTGTGAATGGGTTTTCCATGTTTCTGGTAAGCTGGTTACCTTGTTTCCATTTCCTGAAGCCTTGCTCTGTCTCTTGAGTTCAATACTTCCAGATCTTATCCTATTGTTATTCCTCTCCGATGAAGTTTGGAGGAAGATTTAGAATGTTGCTAAGCTTTGGCATTTGGTTCCAGGCATCCGTCCAGAATCGTGCAGTCCTGCCATTTCTTACTTCCCAAAAACTATGTTGCTGAATCAACTGGAAGTGTTGTTTGGCCGCGTTCCATATTAGAGAGCCTTTGACATTGGGAGTAAATCTTATGAGCTCCTCCTGAAGTCTGTGATTGGCGTATTTGGTTGTCCATATGGCAGCCCACAGTTTTTCTTAGGAAGAGAGCCATTGCCACCAAATTTTGGCACTCATGATAGCATTACTGTGATTTGGATCCCTCAGGCCAATGCCTCCTTTTCCCTTGGGCGTGCATATAGTGGTCCACTTTACCAATGCCCATTTGTGGTTTGTGGCTGAGTTCCCCCAAAGGAAGCCTCTCTGAAGGTCCCGTATTCTTTTTAAAACCCATTTGGGCGCCGCTAGGATAGAAAATAAGTAAAGTGGCATAGCCTGTAGTACTGCTTTTATGAGCATTGGACGACTAGCCATGTTTAGAGTTCTGTACGTCCAAAGGTTAAGACGAGATTCAAGCTTCTCGATGAGAATACACCAGGAGGAGTGCTTGATGGCCGAGGCAATAAGGGGGGCTCCAAGGTATTTGGAGGGGAGAGTGGCAATGGGGAATCCCAGAATCCGGGCTACAGCATGCTTGACTACAGGCGGGGTGTGGAGGAAAAATATCTGCGGCTTGGAATTATTGATGCTGGTTCCTGAGGCCTCAGAGAAGTCATTGAGCAAGGATTTAAAGCGAGACGCTTCCTGGATAGAGGGATAGCCAAAGAGCATGTTATCATCAACAAACTGTTGATGTGTTATAGCTGGGGAGTTGTGAATGGAGAGGCCTTTTAGCTGATGGGAGAGGTGGGTTTGCTTAATGTGACGACCCAGGCCTTCATCCATTAAGATAAAGAGGAAGGGGGAAAGAGGGTTGCCCTGCCTGATTCCCCGAGTGGGCTTGAAGGGCCGAGATGGGATGCCATTCACAAGAATGGAAAAGAAGGAAGAGGTGATAAGACTCATAATCCAGTGGGTCCACATAGGAGAGAAACCAAAGGCATTTAACATTTTCTGAATGTAAGTCCAACTGAGTTTATCAAAGGCCTTAGAAAGATCAAGATTTAGAATCATACCTACCTGTTTTAAATGCTTGAGAGAGTGTATAATCTCATGCGAGAGGATAACGCCGTCCAATATATGTCTCCCTTCGACATACCTTGATTGTTCAGGAGAGATGAGCAAGGTAAGAGGGGTTTTAACCTGTTGGCTATGACCTTGGAGATCACTTTGTATATGACGTTGCATAGAGCAATCGACCGAAATTTGTCTGGGGTATTGGATTCCTCCTCTTTTGGAATCAAAGCTATGAAAGATGAGTTGAGAGACGGTAACAGCCAGTGAATAGCTCTTGATTCTTCCACCACTTGCCAGACCTCAAGTTTTATCAACTCCCAGAAAGTGTGAAAGAAGGTTGTAGTGAAGCCATTTGGGCCAGGGGCTTTTCCCTCCTTGAGTTGGTACATGGCAGTATCCACCTCCTGAGTCAGAATAGGTCAAAGAAGAAGCTCGTTGTGTTCCTTAGTAATAAGCTATGGCACATTTTGGATGATTCTTTCTATTGCAGGTCGCCTATCTGCATTGGGCTCTTGGTGAACATCCTTGAAGTAATTTAGAAATTCCTCCTTGATTTCTTCATGCTGTTCTATCTGTGCTCCGCCTTGCTTCTAGATGAAGGGGATGTTGTTGTGCATTCTTCGTTGTACACTGGTTCGGTGAAAGAACTTAGTATTTCGTTCTCCCTCTTTCAGCCATCTGATCCTGGACTTCTGCTTTCATAAAATCTCCTCCTGCTTTCTCCTCTCTTCCAGTTGTTTGTGGATACTCTGCTCCTTCTCCAGGGTCTCCTCCGTGTGACCTCCTATGATTACTTGTTGCTAGAGATTTTCCATTTCCGTGTTCAAGTCCTGTTGCGCTTTGAAGATGTTTCTGAAGGTTTCAAAATTCTAGCGCTTTAAATGGTGCTTTAGATTTTTTAATTTCTGTTGGAACTGAAACATTTTAGAGCCCTCTGGCGGGATGAATGCATTCCAAGTAGTTCTAATGAAGTCTTTGAAGTCAGGGTGGGTGAGCCAGAATTCTTCGAAGCGGAAGGGTCTCCCTGTGGCGTTGCCCGGTCGTTGCCACTGGAGGGAGATTGGCCAATGATCTGAGCCTGAATGGGGGAGAATTGCCACAGTTATATCTCCTCCTATGTGAGCCGACTTATCTAATATGAGGAATATGTCATGTTTAGAAGCAATTTGGTGCTTCCCTGCTCTTCTATTACTCCAAGTATACTTACCATTACAAAATTGTAGGTCAATTAGAGAGGTGTTATGGATGAAGTCTTTGAAGCAGGTAGTTTCCTGTTCCAACCCGTTTCTTCCTCCCAGCTTTTCCTCCAGCTTGGTGATCATGTTAAAATCCCCTCCAATGATCCAAAGATGATGCACTCTATTGTAATTTAGAGCCTCTATTGTATTGAAAAGAGCTATTTTATTTCTTGCTTCTTGCGGGAAATAGACATTGGAAAGGTGTCCATGTATATTGGTGCCTAATATGTGGAAGGTGGCCTGGATGAAGTAGTGAGAAGCATGGAAGTCGGAGAGGGTTAGCGCTCTCGTGTTCCATGCAATAGCAAGCCCTCCTGAAGCTCCTGAGGCATCCACCGCCACCGATTGACAGCCTGGCCATGCTTTAGAAAGGATGCTTCCTAGTGTACTGCTGTTACACTTGGTTTCTTGAAGAAAACATATTTGTGGCTTTTCCATCTTTATCATGTTTTTTAGTATTCTAAGTTTCCCTGGGCCATTGAGCCCCCTTAAGTTCCATGAGATGAGTTTCATGATTCAACAATGGTAGAGGGTTTGTAGTACTTTTTCAATTTTGCATACCTGCCCGAGTCCACCAGGATTTTCCCAACTTCTATTGTTCGATGGAGATCAGTTCTTCTTCCCCTTTTTTTGAAATCTTTTGTCCGAAGACCGCCATCCTAGTGGCTTCCCGGCTGGCTACCTAGTTGTTTCAGCTGATAAGCTCTTGAGATGACCACTTCCAGTTTGTTGAGTTGAAGCTCTAGGATATTATTGTAGTCCCTCTTTTTGCAGGCTAGTTCTAGTTGTAGAATGTCTAGTTCGTCCATATCTATACTTTTTGGTTCTTCATCCATTTGTTGCACCTGATTGTTTCCTGCTGTGGATATGTCTAAGCATTGGGATTGATCTGGAGTTCCATCAACTTCCATGTCATTTTCTTTCTCTGCAGGCTCGTTTTGGATATCTTTGGGGGTGGCCTCAACACCCTTAGAGCTTTGTGACTCAGGAGGAGGACCCGAAGGAGGAGTTAGGATGAGGCAGCATTGGGCGAGGGGCTGGGCTTAGTGTTCAGGTTTTGCTCATCGGAGGCTTGAGCTAAAATTTAGAAGCTGTTACTTGTAGCAGGGATAGAGGCGGAGTCTAGCAGAGGTTTTTTCCCAGTCGAGGGATTTTTGTGCACTCGTTTACGGCTGGGCGCTTTGGCAAAGCCATCCTGGGTTGGAGTGTTGGAGGGGTCAGGAGTGCTGGTCTTGGCATTTAGCAGACAATCTCTGAATATATGTCCATGAGCATGACATTTTCGGCATCGAAAAGGTACGTGTTCATAGTCCAAGGGTTGAATTCATTCATGGTCATGATGAGAAAGACTTACCGAGTCCGGCAGGGCTTGGTCCAGGTGCATGAAGACGCAGATGTGAGCATAGGAAGTGTATCTTCGAAGCTTCGTTTCTTCCGCTACTTTTATGTACTCACCTAGTCCATTGATATGTCTTTGAGCAAGCTGTCATCCCAGTATTCATCTGGAAGTGAATACATTCTGATCCATGCCAGAGCCCAGGTTAGGTCTTATTTTTCCGGGTTGAATCTTGCTACCCAATCTCTTAGATACAGTCCAGCTGAGTTAAAAAAGTATGGTCCTTCATCCATGATTCTGTACTTGTCTTCTAGGCATAAGAAGATCGCCGTAAAGAACCTTTTTGGTCCTAGCTACAGTGTGACGTGGCCTTTGGGTTTTCATTTAGCTGCGATCCATCCATATAGGGCTTTTTCTGTTGGCTAGAAACCTATAAATTTCCCATTGAGAGCGTGATCCCTCATATATTGGATACGTTCATCGATCTTCTGTCCTGGTAGCTCTATTCTTGGCCTTTTGGCAGCAATTGGTTTGCAGGTTTTCGAAGTTATCTTTGGCCTTTCCTCTGGCTTGTCTTTTCCCCCAGGGGTATCTCCTTTCTTGTCTAGCTATTGATTAGTCGCTTTGTCCTCACTTTGCTGCAGGATCTCCGCGTTGAGCGCCTCCCCATCGACTGATCCAAAGACGATAGGCTTCTCATTCCATGGCGGCATGGCATTTGCATTAGGGGAGAGCAATGATGCTCCCCCCCGGGGGGCGTCCATGTGCTCTGTGTTTATTCTTCGTACTACCCTATCGAATGCAGTTGGAGGTCAGGCCCTAGGTGGATGCTACGCCTGAGCCGTCTGCGTCGTTTCAGAGAAGGGTCAGAACCCTAGCAACAGAGCTCAGATCGCCTCACGTTTGTTCTTCATCTTCAGAAATCCAATAGTATTGAGTGAAATCCGATGATATATGATGTTATACATAACATGATTATGCATAATTATATGTTTTTTGTAGTCATCTTATTGTGTCAAAATATTTTTTATACTAAGAGGGGGGAGTGAATCAGTATAAGGGTGTTTTTATCATCAATTTAACTTTAACAACTCTTTTAAAAAAATATATATGATCTTTTAAATACGAAAAATAACTATGCATCTAATCAGTAAATCCAAACACATAACTATCAAGTCAAAGCACATGAGCAACACATATGACATACAAATTTTAAGTGGAAACCCATAAAGGGAGAAAACCAGGATTCATCTTATTTTCTTTTCTTTCAATATTAGATTACATTAGTTCACTGGCACCCACTAGTAGGATACTTTGATCCCATTTTAACTAATTCGTAAGCACCCATTGTTACAGGAGCACCAACCCCTAATTATTTTGTCGGCACCAACCAACATGAAGCACTCACTCCCTAAGTTTAGTTTTGTTGGCACCAACTCCCTTTATTCCTCTAATATTAACAAATCAACTTTTCATCACATTTTCAAACTGGACCTTGGCACCCTCCATAGAGTTATGATAAAATTAAGTTCTTTGGTCCAATCTCTGCAATCTGGCCTCACCACTAAAATTTAATAAATACATTTAGTTCCTTCACCATAACACTACAACCTTATATTGCTCAGCAATCACTTTTGTTTTCGTCATGGATAGCCATAGTAAAACTCAGCTTTTCTCTAGATAATACTGAGATTCAATTTTTTTCAACAATACATCCTAGTAACTTTAGTCATCCTCAATGGTACATAGACCATCTTCAGTGAAAAAACCCTGAAATCCTTTCACAACAAATTGTACATCCTTTTGAACTCAATAGCTCATAAACAATGCTTTAAGCAGACAATATACAAACACTCCAACATTGTACAATGACTCAACATATCCTGCAATATCAATATTCTAACTCTAAATTTCAAATTTCTACACAATAAGCTTCAGATTATGTCACTCAGTACAAACTCAAAAAATACATAAGCAAGTGGGAGTTTTCACTACTTATACAATAGTTAGATTTGTCACAAGATGTTTTAACAATATTTATATATATGGCAACAGAATTTATTACATGAGCAGACTTCATTACCAACAACAAACAAGTTTACAACATCTCTGACTTCAATACTCAAATCCTTTTATCATACGATTAGGCCTTTGAAAAACAACATACTTGACAACAAAAACCAAATTTTACCTCGCTACAACCCTAAAATTCTTTAACACACCCTAGCAACAATGATACTAAATTTGAGTCTTAATAAAATTTCTAGGAACAATAGTCTTCAACACTTCAACAATGAATACATAACCAAGATTTATATCACTGCAACCATGTTATCAGGACTAGCAGACTTCGCTACTTGTCACAAATTTTTGCACTCAAAAAAAGTAATGACAATAGACTTCAATCAATCATCAAACTATTCATCTTATACTAGCTTCACACCTTACATCATAAACAAGCTTGGCCTAATTGTTAATTTGATTCCTAAAACAAGAATAAACCTAGCCTATTGACTTAGATCAAATTAGCATGCAAGATGATAATTAATGAACAACACAACAATTTTAACTCTGTACAAATTCAAATCAACTCAACCAATCATTGATTCTCATGCAGGTATGTAAGACAAATGTATTTAGCCATTCATTCATAAAAAATAAGATTATTTTTAAAACATCAAGTCCAATCCTCAAAACTTTGTCCAACAATAGTATTCAGCTTCAACCCTGCAAAGATAAAACTCTCTTTAACAAAGTTTAAACTTGACTCTGCATAAATCCCTCAAGGGTTCAAACTTTCACCTTTACAAAGATACGTGGCACATGTCTCTAAATCAAGTGGAACAAATAATGTGTTTCAACACCAAAAACCAAGCCCCTTGCAATTCCATCACAAATAGAATAATACTAAATGAAAATGATACTAATTAGCACACATTCATAAATTTACACCACCTGTTCTTTCTACGCACTCATTGATACACAATGGACAATTACAACCTCGTTGCATTATTTCTTTGAGTGACATGCACATCATGATTCAATTTGTTTTAAACCTTTAAAAACTTGCACACCATATGTGGACTCCATCATTAACAATAGAAATTGCATTGGGTTTCAAATATACTATCATTTCACAAGTCATAAAACCATTTCTCATGCTCTAATTTCAGGAATGATTAAGCTCTAAATGCGTTTACCATAATGCAAGAGTTACAGGTTTTATGAAATCACACTAACCACATTACACAGGACACACCATCACACACACTTTGCATCATAACACATCCCACATTTGCTGCTACTACATTGTCTGAAACTCCACCATCACTTACTTCATCATGACTATGTTCTCGTGTATAGGATCAAAATCATACTCATGCATTCTAAAGTATTTGACCACACCACCAGGTCAATCAATGGACATCACATAGATTACCATCACATTGCACTAGAATACTCTTTGGCTTGAAAATCATTGATAAATTCATGACTACACACCTTGATCAATACGTCCTGGGGCCTTTCTAATATTCACCTTCTTTTCTTATATCCTTCATGCTTTCTGGCATCTTCCTTATTTTCTTATACTGAAGAATTAATCTTGTGGACATGTCTTTAACTTTAGACCTTTGCACACACCATTCTTCTGTTGCAACTCATCTTCAATGATTATACTCTTCTTCATGTAGCTTGAGATGTTGTTTCATGCTCCCCTAAGACTATACTAACTTCTTTCTCTCTTTCTTATGTAGTGCTCCTTGTGTATATATCAATTAATGATGGACTGAAACTAGGTTTTACTTCTTCTTTTCAAAATTTAAAGAAGAGATTTCCTTCAATATCTTATTTCTGCCTTTTCTTCCTTTCGGCACATACACATTATCTGGAGTTCTGATTCCTCTTGTTATCACTTTTCTTGTGTCTTCTTTTTTTATCATGCATCCTTTGGAACTAAATGTGAGCTCATTTCCTCTATCAACCATTTGACTAACACTCATAATTTTATGTTTTAATCCATCAACTAGTAAGACATTAACAACATGTGTATTTTTATTATGAATGTTTACTTTACCTTTTCCTATCACTTTGGCTAGTGCATTATTTCCAAAGAATAAAATTTCCACCTATGGTGTTATTTAAGGAGATAAATCTACTCTCATATCTGATCATATGATAAGAATATGCAATGTCTATATACCAATTATCATCTTCTTCTAGTGTATACAATACTAGACCACACTTCACTTGGTTCTCTTCCTTTTTCTTCCATACATTGGTATGTTAAGTGTTGGTAGAGGCATCTTATTCTAACTTATTGTTCAACCTGCTCTAGGCCATTTCTTTCTTTTGTTTGGATTGTATTAAGGAGCTAAGTAACTTGCTCCTACAATATTTTTCCATGTGTCCAATATTAGTCTATTTGTAACATCTTATGTGACCAAATAAGGGGGGGAAAGGATCATGTCTTTTGAAACTGTTATACATATAAAATTTCTTCCTTATATTCATTGCATTCCCATTCCTTTCAAATGACTTGCAATCTATTGCCTTGTGACCAAATTTATTGCATGAAAAATAATAGCCATGAAAGGAACTTATATACCTAGGAGATGATGTTTTATCTAGAGGAGTTTTCTTTCCTTCAAGGATCCTTCTCTTTTGTTGCATATTCTGCTGGTAAATTCTAATCTTCCCGCTTCTATAATTAACTACAACATGTCCATAATTATTATAGTAGTAACACTCAACATAATTCATTAAAGGAGAAAAATAATGTTTATTCCTCCTTTTGAAGCTTACATTTTCCATACCTATCTTTGAGGGGAATGGTCCTTTGGAGAAAGACACTTTTCTTGATTAATTCCTTGGTTGATGGATCTATTGGTTGCTTCCTTCATTGCTAATCATATTACTTCCCTTTTGTATCTTGTTTCTACTATCTACTTTTAACATGGTTCTCAGATGCTACCTCATTATCTTATAGTATACCTTGACATGCCTCTGAGTTGGATTATCCCTTAGTTGTTTCATGAAATCCAAGGGAGACCTTTGGATGTTGAAGATATTATCCAAGATCTTGTTGATATTCTAAAATTTCAACTACTTGTCTTCTTTTCTAGATCGCTTCTTATTAAAACAACCTCAAATTCTAGTTTCTCACAATGAAACTCTCTTTATTTTAGTTGTATACTTATTACTTCTTCAACTCTTCTTTCCCCTTCTAACTGGGTTTTCAAGCTAATAATTTTTTCTTTAATCTCATATTCTTTGTTATCAAATATCTGCAGTAATTTATTCTGATATTTGTTTTACATTCTAAGCCTTTCTATTTCTATCAGTGTTGTATCAATTTTAGCTTCAAGGACTACTATTTTGTCAATGATAAAACACTTTTGATCATCTTCATGGTTAGTGACATGACTATTCATGTGTGAGTGATTGTCTTCATAATTTTGTAATGAATAACTAAGATATATGTCATAATCAATTTGGAAGATATGTAGCTTACCTCCAGGATTATGTTGCTTCTAATTTGAGTCTTCTTTTCTTTCATCTTAATTCTTTGAACATTATTTATCCTTTTCATGATCAACTTCTTGTGCACTAGGGGGATGATTCTCAACCTTCTGAGCATCTTTCTTCTGGGATGCCTTCCTCTTCTTCTTCCATTTCTTCTGTTTATCTACATATTTAATTTCTAGATGATGATTTGTAGCTTGCACCTTTTTGTCAGCAGCGTCTTATTTAAGATTATAAGCACAACATGATTCGTCAATTTCCACCGGTACCTATTGATTTTCTCCTTCATGGAGAATTTGTAGCTTGGCCCCTGCATCCTTTACATATTCATAATGCATGATTTTCTCAAGTTCTAAATCATGTAGATTGTTGAAAATTGCATTCATGGCCATAACATTCTCTTGTTGTTCTTTATTTGATGGTATATTTACATTAATACCATTAGTCATTAACTTCCATACATCATATATAAGACCCATTAATTTAAAATTCATCTTCTCTTTCCATACCTCATAATTTGGACCATTGAGTAGAGGCACATTTTAATGATCCATGTTCTAGATTAAATATTCCGTCTAGTGGGTAGAATGTACTTGAAGGAACGTGGCTCTAATACTGATTTTTGAAATATTTCTTATACTGAGTGGGGGTGAATCATTATAAGGTTGTTTTGATAATCAATTTAACTTTAGTATCTCTTTAAAAACAAATATCTAATATTTTAAATATGCAGAAAAATTAGGCATGTAATTAGCAAATCCAAACACATAACTATCAAGTCAAAGCAAATGAGAAACACATATGACATATATTTTAGGTGGAAACTCGTAAAGGGAGAAAACCACCATTCTTCTTCTTTTCTTTGTTTTCAATCTCAAATTACATTGATTCACTGGAACCCACTAGCAGGAGACTTTGATCCCCTTTTCAATAATTTGCTAGCACCCACTTACAAGAGCACCAACCCCTAATTTTTTTGTTGGCACCAACCAAAAGGAAGCACCAACTCCATTTCTTCCTCTACTACCAACATATCACCTTTTCATCACATTTTAAACTGAACCCTGGGACTCTTCATAGGGTTATGATAAAATTAAGTTCTGTTTCAACACTGCAATCTAATAAATATATTTAGTTCTCTAACCATAATATTGCAACCTTCTATTGCGTAGAAATTTTCCTCATGGGAAGTCACAATAAAACTCAACTCGTTCAAACTTTTTCAACAATACATCCTAACCACCTTAGTCATCCTCAGTAGTACACAAACATCATCTTCAACAAAAAAAACCTACAGCCCTTTGACAACAATTTGTACATACTTGTGAACTCAAAAGCTCATAAATAGTGCTATGAAAAGACAACAAACAAACACTTTGACGGTGTACACTATCTCAACATATCATGCAATATCAATATTCTAACCCTAAATTTTTAATTGTTGCACAACAAGCTTCAGATTTCATCACTCAGTACAAACTTAGAAAATACATAAACAACATGGAGTCTTCACTAGTCATACAATAGTTAGATCTATCATGAGATGTCTCAAAAATATTTATGTATATGGCATCCGACATTGTTACATGAGAAAACTTCATTACCAACAACAAACAAGTTTACAACATCTCTGAATTCAATACTCAAATCATTTTATCAGAGGATTAGGCCTTTGAACAAAAACATACTTGACATCAAAAACCAACATTTACCTCACTATAGATCTAACATTATTTAACATACCCTAACAACAACGTTACTAATTTTGAGTCTCAACAACAATTTTTAGCACAATATTCTTTAGCATTAAATAGTGAATACATAAACATGCTTTATATCACTACATCCATGTTATCGGGACTAGAAAACTTCATCACCTATCACAGAGTTTTATACTTAATAAAACTAATGACAATAGACTTCAATCAATCAGTGAACTATTAATCTCATACTAGCTTCACATTTGACATGATAAACAAGCTTGGCATAAAAGTAAATTGATCCCTAAAACAAGAATAACCTTAGCCTATTGACTTAGATCAACTCGGCCTCTAAAAGGATAACTAATGAACAACACAAAATTTTTAACTCTATATGAATTCAAACCAACTCAACCAATCTTCGATTCTCATGTACATAAGCAAGACAAATGTCTTTAGCCCTTCATTCATCAAAAACAAGATTATGTTCAAAACATCAAGTCTGATCCTAAAAACTTTGTCCAGTAATAGTATTTAGCTTCAACCCTACACAGAACAAACTCTTTTTACCAAAGTTTAAAATTGAACATGAATAAAACCCTCAAGGATTTTACCTTTCACCTTTATAAAGCCATGGGCCACATGTCTTCAAATCAATTGGTACAAATAATGTGTTTCAACAACAAAACCCAACACCCCTACAATTCCATCACAAATAAAATAATACTAAATTAAAATGATATTGATTAGCATGCATTCATAAATTTACACCACTTGTTCTTTCTATGCTCTCATTGATTAAGAGTCGACAATAACAACCTCATCACATTATTTCTCTAAGTGACTGTGCACATCGTCAATTCGTTTAGATCTTTAAAATCTTGCGCACCATATGTAGAATCCATCATTAACAAAAAACATGGCACTAGGTTTTAAATATACTACCATTTCACAGGTCATAATCCATTTCTCATGCTCTCATATTAGAAATTATTAAGCTCTAAATGAACTAATCACAATACAAGATTTACAAGGTTTATGCAATCACACTTACCACATCGCACAGGACACACCATCACACACAAATTGCATCAGAACAAATCCAACATTTGTTGCCACTGCACTATCTGAAACTCCACCATCTTTTAACTTCATCATGTAACCACTCTCGTGCACACGATCAGAAGCATAATCTCATGATCTAAATATTTTGACCACACCACCAAATCGATCAATGGAAATCACTCATATTGCCATTGTACTGCACCAAAATACTCTTTGGCTTGAACACCTTTGATAGATTCACAACTACACACCCTGATCAATACTTCTTGGTGCCATTAGGTCATGGTTTATATAAAATCTTGGAGCCTTTGACTAGATCCAATTGATGCTTAATACCATGGGTTTTACCATGGGGAAATTGTTGGTGGATACTTTATCAAATCAACGACTCGAATGGGATACCAAGCACACATCTGCTCAAGGGTTAAAAATTAATATTCCACTTGATTATATTTAATGGTGGGGATGAACCCAATTTGACGGCCCAAAGTCATATCAAAGCACAACAACTCAAGGTTTAATTTCAAATTAACATGCGATATAAACCAACAATCTAATTGACCTTCGAGGATAGAGTATTAACTATTTGACCTTCGAACTATGAACCAATGCACTTTTCTTATTGATTATTAATATATTCATATGTTTGGGTGCATAGTATATGGTTGGCCTGACTTGAATACATTCGACCTAGCACTTGATCAAGAAATTCAATTAAACACATGTCACTTATTTCTTTTCTCATGTGACCAAGCCCATAACCACACATGTACCACTTCAAACCATGTTATACATTGTATCCCCTTAGACATCAATAACCTACACAATAATGCCAATAAGCTCATCAATCTCCCACATGACTAGGATTGACATCCATTACTAGGATTTCCATCAATGCCCACGCAACAATGCCAACATATTGAATAAATACATGTGGTATATGCCAATCTATAATGCTATTAGCAATGGCATCTACATAGTTATTTTGTTTTCTAGATACATTTTGAATGAAATGGATTCAAATAATCTAGCTAGAAGCCTAACTTGTAAATATTTTCTAAAGAGGAAAGGGTTACGCACAAGATAAACATCATTTAATTACATGAAGAGAAGTTTGGAATCAAGACAAACATGAAGGTGAAGGATTCAATGATTGAGGGTATTGACTAATAAATCAATCACAACATCATATTTGGCTTGATTATTGGTATCAAATTCAATTCAAAATCCACTGGAATGGAATAAGGAATGTAAATGGGTAAAATTGTCCTAAGCTACCAAGGCTAGATGCCCATTCACATCATCGCACTGCTAAAAAATTAATTTCTTAGAAACCCTTTTCACTTGGGCCATTCAAATTTATACCCCTTAGCTCCTAGAGAAAGAGAGAACTCATTTAACACCAATCCAAATGTTTACTCTATTTCCTAAATTAAGAAATCTTACAATTGGGATAAGAAGCTTAATTCCAAAATTTCCACCTCCTCTCAACCTCATGTTGTTATCTCACTTCCTTATATCAAAGGCACCATGGATATCATCTCAAATTTTTATCCAAAAGGAATATTAAGACCCTATTTAAACCCTAGACAAACCTTAATCAATTATTCTAGTCTACTAAAGATAAATCAAATCAAGTGATGGAATCAATGGTTTACCAATTTTTCTACTCATGTGGAAAATCTTATATTGGACAAACTAGTTGGTTTTTCAAATCCCATATCAAGGAACACATCTCTTACACCACCCATAATTACATCTACAAATATGCCATTATCGAACACTCTTTTAATTCTAAGCATCTAATTTGCTTCACCAAACCAAAATCTTAGCTTCATCTCCCCATTATACCTCTCACATCCTCTGCAAATCACCTGAAATTGAAAAGCACAAAGACAACTTTAATCAAGAAGATGGCTATAGGCTTAGCCAAACCTAGTAGCCCCCCATTCTTGACTTTGACCACTAATCATTGCCTCAATCTTTTCCACCTATTTCTCTTTGATATTTGATCTTACTTTTTATATTTTTGTTTCTCTCAGTGTTTCGCTTGCTCATTAACCTTAAATTTCTAATTTTCCTTTTGGTTTTAATGTTTCCTTTCCTTAATTATAAGGCCTATTTAGTTTATATTTTTCCACACATTAGTCCATTGTTTCCCCCTTCCCCCTCCTTTCATTCTTAGTTTACTTTCTTTACTATGTTATTAATTGTCTATTTTGTTTCATATTTTGAAAATAATATTTAATTTTTTTGGTTCCCTTGAATTCCTAATTCTTCCATTATCATCGTTAATTTGTTTAGTATTATACTTCTTATATCATATTACTTATATTCTATAATAATTACAACATTATTTTTCTTTTCTAAATGGCTAACTCGTTATTATTTGATATTTTTATTATCATAATATTTATATCATATTCCTTATACCCTATAGTAATTATAACATTATTTTATTTATTTTCTATCAACTAATTCATTATTATAACTTCTATATCTTTAACAATCCAAACCCTTTCCCTCTCCTTCAACATTCTTCCCTTGGATCAGTTAATCACCGTTTTCTTTTTCTATATACCCCTCTCTTCCCCAACTCATTTCATTCATTTCACTTTCTTTGTCCCCGATGATGAGTAAAGTATCCACTTGAGACATTGGACGTTTCAAATCAATGCACTTAGTTCACTACAAAAATAAATTATACCTAAACTTGATAGAATTATCTATAGATTAAGAGGAAAATCTACATAAATCAATTGATTTTGAAATTATCCTAGTTTATCAACCAAAGGGCATCAATTGCATGCAAAACAATTTCTTCACTAAGCTAGTTGCCTTCTCATCTAAAATTTGTGAATAATTTTAGTTGATTGATGGGTTGGTAGTAGGGGATGACTATCATGTGGGTAGTGTGGGACCTCGCATCAGGCCCACATGTCTCACCCTATTCTTCTCAAGAACAACACATGGTTAGACCCAAATGTATTTTTCATTGTATCTTATTCATTCCCTCTACTACTCAAGGTTTCAATTCTAATCATTGCCATGACTCCATGGTAGATGGCTCCTCTATTTAGTAAAAAATATAACCATTATTTTCACAAAATAACCTCATGTAATTTGGATTTCTAGGGAAACTAGTCACAACTCTATTAGATGGAGCACATTTAGCATTTGAAGATGAAGCAAAAATATATAATCGAGAAGGGCCTCTTGACGATGTATTTATATGATTGATTATGTTAGAGTCGGTCTAGTTATCCCTCCGTCAGAGATCAAAGCTCTTTTGTGCATTTCATGTTTCAGTGTCCCATCAGTTTCGATCAGTTGCATTTCGTTAGGCATGCCATAACTCTGACGAAATGGTTTGTGTTACTCATTACCCTCGTGCTTGGCACTGCTGGTTCAGGTCTATTCGTAAAAACAAGTCTTCAAAGGTCATTTACAGTCCTGTTTCAAATTTCTAGGTCATAACAATGGTTCTTGGTCATTAGGTCTAGGGTTGAGTCAATCTTGTTTTGCAAAGTCTAAGAAGACCAACAAGCCAGAGGGATGTCCTCGATAGGTGGTTACTTCAATAATTTTCATCATTATACAGATAAATTAGGACTTCTCTTCAAAACTTTGTTTTGAAGATAAGTCGTCCTCTCATTTTTGTAAAAATCTTCAAAAATTTTAGTTCTTGAATCGTCCAAGCGCAGCCTTGGTCTCCTTTGCCAGATCATATCACAGCTATCCCTGCAAAAAATTGTCAAAGAAAATCATTGTTTCAACCAAATTTAAGGAGGAAACCAAAAAGGTCAGAAGTCTATTAATCCTGAAAAAGTGTCAACGAAAAAACATTACAAAATGGGTCATGAACCAAGAAAAAATCAAAAGGGAGTCTTTATAAAGATATTTCACTACATTGTCAACTCATTTTGCATGCCAAGAGTGAAGAACATCATTTCAAAACGAATTTGTGAATTTGTGAGGAAGTTGGAGAAGTTTCTTGGTGCACGACGCACTGGACTAGGCGCGCGACGCATCAGGCTCAAAAACGCAGTGTAAAACTACACACGCGTGGCGCGTTGGGTGAAGTGCGTGGCGCACTAGGTATTCAACCCGAAATTTGTTTGGAAAAGCACCAAATCGCCTCCTCTCCGCACAAATTTGCAGGTAGGCTCATATCCATGACTTGTGCTTGATTTTTCAAAGGTTAATGTAATGGGTTCATCATATGTTGCCTTAGATATCCAAGTGGAAAGCCATCCTTTGTCAATGAAATTGTTGTAGGGTTTGAATGCAAAAAATTGCTGTAGGGTTTCAAAAACAGAGTGTAACCAAGGTTATCATTTTTCCCCATTTCCCTTTGTTTCCCATTCCCAAATTCGCCATTATTTTTCCCCATTAATTCCCTTATTCATCCTACACTATAATCCCTCAAATCCTAGTCCCTCACCTCCTATTAAAAACACATTATCCCTACCTAACATCCCAAAACCCTAAAATCCAAGATTTTTATTTCCCTTCCCTTCCATAATTCCCTTGTTTTTTATTTCCAAATTCCCTAATTCCCTAATGTTTTCCCTTTCCTAATATTCCCTTGTGTATTAGTGTCCCCTTGGTCACAGCATTTTAGAGCAAAGAACATTTTACAGTCAATTGTACACACAGTTTATACATCAGCATATATATTCCAACTATCTTGTTTTCAAAGACATGTTAGAGACCGAGTCAGTCTATGAGCAAGAGTACGATAGTGATTCTACACCAGAGGTAAATGTGCCAAATGTGCCACGGAGGTATCACAAAGGTGGCAAAAGTGGTCAGCATGTCAGGGAGGAGCCTACTTCTTTGGCTCAATTGCAAGCTTGCCCACTTGCAATGGATTGTTTTCGGCGCCAATCATGTTACCAATATTGTGAGATGATCTCACAAACTCAGCATCATCAGGAACTAGTCCGTCTATTTGTCCTTAATCTACAGGATGGTCAGGTAAACCTTGCCGGAGTGAACTTTACCTTGTCACCCGATACTATTGCTCAAGCCACCGGGATACCAAATGTAGGGGAGGAATGGAGCAAACGCCATATGGTAGACAGATATTACTATGAGCCATATATCAAGCCCGGATATATCAGACACTTGAGCGCAGCTTTTCCTTTCAGATTCCTGAAAGATGAGTTTGCACCGTTGATGAAACTCATCATTCGGTATTTCAGCTGTGAGGGCAGATTTTCGCGTCTCTATGCATACCATGTCCATTTGTTGATGCATTTCACAAGGGTACGTATGATGAACATTCCGTTTTTCATGTATCGAAACATAGAAAGGATGGTGCCTTTAGTACAGAGGAAGAGCCCAGCACATTGGCATAGGAGCATATATCACTATGCATTGATCAAAATCATAGTGATGCATCAAATGGCACAGCAGGGTATTACTTGGGAGGATTTCATCTCTTGTGATTACTTTTCCGCGCTACAGCCTCCTCCAGAGATAGTTCATAATGAGGGAGAGCCTTCACAGCAGTTTGACATTCCTGAGACCGAGCATGTCGATGCTCCAGTATATGTGACATATCAAAGAGGCCATAGGCCCTTATTTGCATCTGCACGACGAGTACTATCTCCACCCGGGGTGGAAGGGGTCTCGTTGACATCATCAGCATAGCGAGTATTATCTCCACATCATGTGGAAAAGGGGTCTCGCCTCTGTCTTTAGCACAAGTACAGATTAAGGATAGGGGCAAGAGATCCATGTTTGATGAGGGTCCTTCAGGAGGTCAGGATATGGGTATCATTGATGTTGATGCTAGCTCGCCTAACTCGGAGCTCAAGGAGATCATCCGAGAGCAAAGGGCTGAGAATGAGTCACTGCAAAAGAAATTGCAGATGGCTAAATGGGTGATCAACTACTTGGAGTAGCGCAACAAACAGCTGGAAGATGAGAATGAACTTTATGAGCTGCGGAAGATCCGGGAAGACCGAGAATTGGCCCGAAGGAGACCCAATGATTTGACACCTATTGATCGAGAATCAATGCTCATTCGGCTAAATACTCACTTGGAGAAGTTGTTGGTGAAGGTAAACAGGGACAAAGACATGCTTCGTCACATGAAAACTCATTATTGGGCTCGCATGCATGTTTGCAAAGCGAAAATGAAGATCCTCAAGAGGCGTTTGAGCAAAGCACTAAAACAAAGGAAAAGGCCAGATCCACTTCGAGTTTTGGCCGAGGCTTCATTAGTTAAGCATGATACATGATAGAGGGTCTTCACTCCAAATTTGGGCAAATTTGGAGAGAATCTTGTCGTTTCAAAATTTTTGGCTTGCAAAACAGGTTTTTTGGCTCTACGCGTAGCGCACAGCGCGCGACCCATAAGATGGGGAGGTCCAAATCACAAATGGCTTATAGTTTTGGATTTGTCTTGATGAAATACATATGCTCAGCCATTTCTAAGGCATTTCATCAAGTTCTGGGTGACCAAAAGGCTCAAAAACATCATGAAAATCACCTTTATGCCACTTTTTGCACCAGCAGGAAGTACTTCTGGGAGAATGCATTTTTGGAGGGTCAAATGGACACCAAATTGGAAAATTCCACTTGGGTTAGAAAGTAGACATCCAAGGCTTTCCAAAAAGCTAACCTAATCTCAATTTTGATGCTAGGAAGAACCCCAAAAGTAGGTGGAAAGGTGCACAGTGCACAGGGCTCAAGCGCACGGCGCACAGGGTTTTTTGGCACAGTTTTCATCCTCAGCTCAGCAAATGAAGCCAGTTTGACCATTTTTGACTTGTGATGGGATTTTTCACCCTTATTGATGTAATTAATGGAACTTTATGTTAATTTGACACTTATTTACCTATTCTAGATGATTCATTCATAAAATAGCAAAAATTTAATGAATGAATTGGTTTCCTAGCTTATAGAGGCAAGTTGTTTTGACTGCCTAGATTGTAGTTCTTTGTTTAGAATTGGTTGAAATAGCTCCTAGGATGATGATCTCGACCCCTAGAGGCAAGGGAATGTGTTGGCTTGCCTATATTATGTAATTTCTTAGTCATTTTCAGGGTTGGACTCTTGGGAATAGCTTGACACTATATTGTACATATCTTATCTGCATTTTTGGCAAAGGAAAGACCAGGGTTTTGTAGCACTATTTGGGATTCATGTGGCTTTATGTGTTGATGGTGTTTTCTCTAGTACTTGTAAGTTGTGTATGTGTACCACTTTCCTTATTTAATCTTCTGCAATTAAACAAATGAAGTGTTAAGGTAGAATCCATAAATTTGCTATGCTCTGCCTTTAAATTTGTTTAATTTTTCATGTTTTCTTCAGTTTAAGGAGAATCCCTGAGACTTCCTTGCTCTCCTTAGCTCCTCACCAGTTTGATCTACCCATATCACTTGCTTTAAGGCATCAAAACAATCACCTATCTTGCCCCAAGTAGAACTCTGCAAAAATTGTGCCTCATCCTTGCACCCAAATTTTCCTTTCCCTTGAATTCAACAAAACCATTACAAATCGATTCTAAACTCTTTGTACTTAATACCTAGCCTAAAATTAGTCATCAATTCATTCATCTCGACCTTGTTGATTATCTTTTGGCGAGATTGACCCAGAGAGAGCCCTCTCCTGTCCTCGTAGGGCTAGCTACAAGGCTGAGCGTGGTTTGATGTGGCCTTGAATCTTACCATATTTCAGCCTAAGGTAGATTTCAGCGCTAACATAGTGGCGACTCCACTGGGGAAGAACTGGTTTGCTTGTTAGTGTTATTTGATTTATAGCTATAGATAGAGTCTGAAGTCACGCCAGGTAGCCTTCGAAATGCACATTGCTCTGCGAGTGCATAGTAGATAAACGTTGCTTCAGTCGATCTCCGGTGTAGCTTGTAATTGTAACACTTAACTTATAAATTTCCCCAGTATGTGTATCAAGTTCAGATCTGATGGTTGATGGTCAACAACGATCAGACATAAGAAGGTTGAGATCATTCACCTGGTGACTCCATTCACTGAAAAAATCCAAAAATCAATGCTTCATGGTGACTTCACTGTAGGAAGATCAGTAGCTTTAAGATTTTCAAGATGGAACGGGTTACAAGATGATACGCTCCCATGAGCCGGGATCACATTCCAGGTTTTCCGAATAAGATGCCCAAGGTAGATTGGTCAAGGAATCTGCCTATGTTTAACAATGATGGTAAGAAAGATGTTGCTTTACATCTGGTTAGATTTCATATGCATATTCGCAAGTTGAAAGT
>APFE031297839.1:41742-71475 GCA_000404065.3 Pinus taeda
GTCAGTATTTGAGAAGTACCACATGCATTAAAGAGCATCAATTTAATATTTTTATAACAATATTCATATTTGGAAAGGGCATGTGCTTAAGAAGTTCGGTCAACAAGCCCATGATTCTTGGTGCTGGTGTGCACCTCTGTCTTTTCCAAGTGTCATCATGGCCATGATCCTTGTGGCTATGGAATGGGTACATCTCACTTTTGTGCTTGGCTGCAAAAATATATTCAGACCTTGCAAAAATCTCTTGAGTTTGATCAAAATGGTGGGCCCCTTGTAATATAAAAGAATCATAGGACTGGTGATTAAGGTTTCTTTGTTGATACTTGGTCAAGGTAAATATGGCCACAAAAACCAAACCTTTATATATAAGAGATTCTTCAGACATTAATTAGTTCACCCATTAATATATATATCATTGTAAACCATATATATATATACATATATATGTATATCTATTTAACCACACACACCTAAACCAAACTACCTCCTTAACATTTCTTAATTTTAATCAAAGTGAAAGAAATAAAGAACTCAAGCAAATATATTTATGTACACCTATAATCATAAGCAACGGAAGATATACAGTGATTAGAAATGGAAAATGAAGGTACTTAGGGAAAAACAAATGTTTTAGTAAGTAAAAAGGATTCCAAATAAGTGACTCATCATCTCCCCCCAACCATCTTTGTTAAGGCATGTCCTCATTTAACCTATTTTGTTTCAAGGAGTCCAAAATGTAGGTCACCCCAATTATAAGTAGGGTGGAAAAATTCCCCTGGATTGTAGTATCCCAATGTCTTATCCATCTCTACCCATTTAGATCATTCTTCTTCATCCCATTGGATCAAGGATCGATAGAATCTTGTAGGGAACCAGGGAAGAGGATAGTGGAAGTGAACCCCTATCCATAATGAGCCATGTTTGAGTAATGAGTAAGTGTAGAACATTGCCTAGTTAAGGGCTAGGATAAAAAAAGGTGGTGTCGCTGCAACAAACGCCCTCCAAAAAGTTTTTCTCCACTTAAATTTGGAGCCTCCTTGTGATCTTACAATTTGTCATTCCAAGCTGATCATAGTCGCTTCATGGTCAGTTGATGTTTTGCTAAGTGTTCAAGTCTTCTTTTGATATTATAAGTAATGAAACCACTTACTTACACATGCTTATATTTTTTATGCGTTCACAAGCGCACCTCTTCCTACCAAGCTCAACAATCAATGTCTTCCTTGGAAGATAAGCATTGCACAGTCCTTGAGAGCAATGCTTGCAAACTAATTGTGCAATTCTTAATAGCGGGAATTGTGTAGCTCCTAAACATTATGCAGCCGCTCATGATAGTGCTTTTGAAATTGATAGGGACAATTACTATTCAATCCATTTTTACAGTTAGTGTGCAATTCTAGTTAACAGTCTCCCTCACTCTTAGTTGCAAATGTACCATCATCTGGGAGAGTTTCCCAACTGTCGCTTTTGTGTGCTTTTGCTTTCATAAGTGCCACTTTCACTTTCGCAACTGTCATTTTTGCTTGCTTTCACTTTAACAAGTGTCACTTTTTCTTTCTTTAGTTTTCACATGTGTTGCTTTCACTTCCTTTAGATTTTGCAAGTGTTGTTTTCACTTGTTCTTACAGTTGCAAGTGTCGCTTTTGATTGTTTTCACTCTTGCATATGTTGCACTTTAGCGCATCACTAAAGGTAGTTCTAGTGCACTCTTATGCATTAGTTGATCTTATATCACATAAGAATATGTGATAAACTCTCTTCCACAACTTAACAAACTGTATGGCTGCAATCGACACTTGTGTCGTAACTTGTATTTTAAGTGTCGTAAAGCTACATTTCAACTATCGCACTTAGGAATAAGTGTCATTTTTCTATTGTTTCAAGGTATGCATGTGGGTCTTTAGTTTTTTGCATTCTCTTGGTCTGCGTTTGATGGTATACATGTATGTGGACATATTTTGGAACTTGCTTTTATCATGTATTCTCACATGTTCCATTGATCCAACACTTAGCCATTTCTGGGGCTTTGCCTTATCTTCACACTTTGCATACCTAAACTCCCAATTATTATGTGGGTGAATTGAGCATTCTTAGCTAGAAAGGATGCATCCATTACCTCTTACAACTATTCATTGTGATATATTAATAGCAACCTCTTCCATAAACACATTGCACACTCTTGAGCCACAATTGCTCAACCTCTTCTTGCTTACCCTGAAAATTGCACCCAAGACTGGCTCCTTCTTGCCTCCTTTGTGCATGGTGTAGTTCTAGTGGATAGTGGAGCCATCTCCTGATCACTACTGAATATAAATGCATGATAAAGGGTCTCTTCCTTACATGGTATAATCAACATCTTCTAAGCAAAGTGACTAAACTTTCTACTGCTTACCTCAACCAACTGTGCGATCCCTTCACTAAGTGAGCCTCTTACTATGCATTGCATAGTTATAGTGGATAGTAGGTCCATATAAAGCCCACTACAATCCTCAATTACACAATCCTGGAGTTTTCTCCTTAATCACTATGCATTATGCAATTACAGTGGTTGATCGTGTCTCTCCTGCTAAATGAAACAATTTACTGCATAGTACCTTGTCCTATCTTGCCTCCTACTATACATTGCATAGTTCTAATAGATAATGGGGTCATCTATAAGTCCATGTGAAGCTTAATTGCCTAATCCCTACCTTCTCTTCCTTGAGCACTGCGGAATGTGCATCCTCAGTCAACAGGTTCATCACCCTTGTCTCCTAGACTTGCCCATTGCGCAGAACTTTGAAGGAGCCTCTCTCTATTGTGCATTGCATAGTTCTAGTGGACAACATGGTCACCCCTTGGTCAATTTTGATCCCAAATACGTAATTCCTAGTCTCTCTCTCTCAGAACCATTTCCCACTATCCCATCGCAATCAACATCTTCCATGAGCAAGCAAAGGTAGAATAGATGGTTTTTGGACTGATGTTAGCTTTTCATGAGTGGATTTCATTTGTCGGTGTTATCATCTCAACATGGAAAGGTTATGCTCAAGTGAGGTTATCAAGGAGAGGTTACAAGAAGGAACTTGTGAAGATGAAGGAAAAGGAAGAACCATCATGAATAACACAAAGAAATCTTGGACCAAGATAAAGAGATGGAAACTCGTGCTGACCTGGAAGGTTCCAACACTTATCTAGACCATTTGGAGGGTGAAGATGATGTACAAGAAAAGATCCATCATGAACAATTGAAATACATAGCAGCAAGGAGAAGAGATTTGCATTGATAAAATGAAGTCTTATGTCAGCGTCACGAAATCATGGCTTCTCAAAGTGTCACCACAAAAGTTATATGTGTCAATGTATTTTGCCACATCACATGTGGAATGTAACCATGTAATTTAAAAAATAAGAAAATGTAAAATTCATGGAAGCCGAAGGATCCCACATGGAATGTGCAAAGTTACTAGAAAGTTCTAAAGTCATATAGAAGCTCAAAGGTCATATAGGAATTCAAAAAGTCATAGCAGAAGCTCAAGAGTCACATGGGAGGTGGAGGGTCACCTCATTTTTTATAAATACACCCTCATAGCTCAAGAGAATGGACATTAGACTTTTCACCTTCACCTCTCTAGCTTAGCATAGGAGAGAAGATAACTCTTTGGAGAAGCAAGTGGTGACTTAATGTCCCACTATTGGGACTAGTGTTACTCGTTGTAATAATGTATCTTGGAACATTCACTTAATGTATGAAGCTATCAGAGCCATCACACTTTCCTGCATATATCGTGAATGATTGTAATACTATTCTTTCATTGTTTGTGGTGTATGTTTATGTTTACACATACTAATGAAAATGAAATATTTCGTTGGATTTGGTATGCATCTTGTTGAATGTGTGTTGTTATTGCTTTTATGATCATTGTTATATTTTGAATTACTTCGTAGATTAAATCAAAATTATTTTCATGTTGTTGTTTTTTTTTTAGGATAGTACTATTAATTTTCTTCTAGTGGCTCACTTCCTCTATCCCTTCCATAATCTCTTATTTTGATAATTGTAACGAAGGAAAATCCTTGAGAATAATGGTGACTGGACCTATTATTTAGATGGGGCTCCTACTTCAAACAATGTGAGGTCTAATTGGGACTTCATACCAATGAGATCCCATTTGTTAGAATATTTCCAACACAACCAACAAGTGGCACTAGAAGGAGGGGCATATGATAAGTTGAGCCCATTGAGTATATTTTGAATCTTTCACCTTGAATGGCTCATTCCTAAATCATAATCTCAAGATGATTTTCTAATAGAGTGAATATTACAATCCTCGTGGAACTAATTAACAACTTGTCTCAATTAAAGTTTGATGGCAAGGGTGGAACATCCATAGCCGAGCATACCTCTCAATTCCTTAAGCTTTGTGATTTTAATGAAGTGGATTTTGAATATGTTTCTTGTAAATTATTCACCCTCACTCTTGAAGTTTGATTCAAACTATGGTGTCATACCTTATCATTTGCTTCTATTCATTCCTTTGAACAACTTCTCAAGGAGCTTCATCACGCCTTTAACAAGTATGATTTTCAAGATGTTTATAAAAGAATTAATAAACTTAGAATGAATCCTGATGAATTAATAAAGGGTTTTTCCAATAGATTTCTTCACCTATGCTACGAATTTCGTGAAGAAGATGTGAATTGGGATTTCTTCAAGGAAAAGTTTCAACCTTTGTTTTAAATCTCTTTGAAACATTGTGAATATGAATCCTTGGTTGATTATGCTCTCATAAATTTTATTAATAATGAGACATCTCTAATCTCAGAGGAGGAACCTATTTCCCCTTTTGTCCCTTGTCCTCCTTCCTTTTCATTGCCTAACAAGGTAGTCTTTGGTGCTATTGTTGAAGTTGGGAAATCTGAAAATCAAATTGTTGATCTGCCTTTTCCACCCTCTTCTATTTTCCATGATGAAGATCTTATCTGAGGAAACTTTCAATGTTATAATAAATCCATGGAGCCTAAGGTGAAGGTTGATCCCTTTATTTCTAAAGATCACCAAAATCCTAAATCTAATACCATTAAAAGTGTTGTTTCTTCAAGGGATACCTGTCATCCTTTATTGTCTACATCTCATGACCCTTTGTACTTTGATTCGCTTGATCAATTCACTCCACCAACAAGTCCTTTAGATACTCTCAATTCTCAATTTGTTGGTCCAATTATTTATCGGGTACAAGGTGGTCATATTCGACAGGTAGAGGAGAAGAAAGGTGAAGATACTTTTGATCTCTCTTCTGTATTTCAAGGCCCTCTATGTCAAGATTTTGTTCCTTATTTCTTGTACAATCATCATCTTAATGACCATGATCCATTGGATGAATGCCCAGGTATATCAACCAATATTCTGATTTCTCAAGAAGATATTTTTATAGGGAATTCTTCTTCAGCTTACTATCCCTTATGTCTTACTAGTTATAATGAATTTACTTATGGTGAGAATATGCCATGCTCTTCGAATTCACAATATAACGAGAAAATTTTTGAATTGACGCAAGGTGGTAGGGCTACACATAATAAGGAAGAAAACAATGAAATCATTAAGCATACATCCCATGTTATGTACCTAAGGGGGGTAATATGGGGTACCGAGGGAGGTACCCAAGGTAATAATGTAATAATGGGATGGGCCATAGTAATAAATAAGGTGGTTAACCCATGTCATGTAAGGGACCACAAGTAGTTAATAATAATGTAATGGGCCCATGGTATTAGTTGATGGTATGAGGAAACCATGGTAATGATGCATGGTATTGTATGTATGAGGCCTATATAGAGGCTAGAGACTCCACATGGAGAGATATGAAGAGAAGTATTCTTGTATGAACAGGCATATGGCTTGTGGAGTGTTCTCCTTCCTTAAGGAGTGAATGTATGGTGTTGCCCTACCTTAAGGGTTTGATAATAAAGAATCATTTCTACCTTATTTCTGGGTTTATTTGCATTATCTTATAATTTCTTATCAGATCTATAATATTCTTGGGTTAAATCTACAACAAGTGGTATCAGAGCACTTTCTTGGGCACAAAAGTGGAGATTTTTTTTACTTTTTGTAGAGTTTCAAGGGCGGCGAGTTTGCAGATCAGATTTTTAAGTTTTGGTTCAATATCTATAAAATATGATTCCATATATGTATTCCTTGTGAAAAAATAGCCGATTTCAAAAAAAAAATCGGTCGAATCGGAGTCCAGATGAAGGAGATATCGCTGATCTAAAAATCAATAGGGTTGGAGACAATTTTTCGCGGCAGCGAATTTGCGGTGCAGATCTAAACCTATGGGCACCAGATCTGCACAATCTAATTGTAGATCTGGATTCTTTGTGAAAAAATACCCAAATTCAAAAAAAAAATCAGTTGAATCGGAGTCCGGATGAGGGAGATATCGCTGCTTTAAAATCGACTTTTTTTGCAGAAATTTTGGGTGACGGCGGGAGAGTAGCAGCGTAGATCTGAAATTTCAAGTGCCTGGATCAAGATTTCTACCACATGAGCAGATGCAGAGTGGTTGTTCCATTTCTAAAAACAGGTTATAATAGAGATTCTGAGCAATATTGACGGATCTGTGACCATTTCAATTTTTCACCAATATTTATGTGATGGCGGGCTTAGATCGGAATTCGAGGGAGTTGTATAAATTTGACGGTTCTCAACCGTCCACATGGCTAGCACAAATGGACTAGTATTTCAAATTGAATCGTCTCCAAGATGATTGGACTAAGCTGAGAGTGGGGACCATGTACTTGGAAAATTAACGATGGCAATGGGCGGAATGGCATCAACGTCGCAATGGACCTTTTGTGAGTTGGGCCCAATTTGCCAAAGCTCTTATAGAGCGCTTTGACCGTAAATCAAATCTTGTGGATAAGCACACATAGACAGACACACAGCCTAGCAAAGCTGTTATTTTTACAGGAAAGAAGGAAACCAAGGAACCAAAAGGGTTATTTTTGGCTGGTATCTCGGTATTGTAGGTTCATGGATTGATTCAGAAGGAGAAAATCATTGTGTCTATCAATCCGAGTTGCAAACAAAATCTTATAAATGTCAACTTAGCAAAGAAATTGCAAGTCCCAGCAAAACAAATTGAACATACACAGGTTGATAATGAGGATGTTCAAGTGTACAAGGATTTGAAGATTTCTATGGATAAAAATGTGTTGCATGGTGATTTTTATGCTTCAGAGATGGATAATATGGATGTTGTTTTGGGATATCCTTGGATGGAATCCGTGGGTACTATCAATATTAATGTGCAGAAGAAATTCCTGAAGATATGGTATAAAAAGAAGAAAATTGCATTACAGGATATTTCCATCCATAAACAGATAGAGCACATGGAGGCTGAAGCAGAAGATGTTCAAGGGACTGACATATCAGATGATGAGCCTTTGATGATCGACAATCAAAAACAAACAGAGGCTGCAGAAGAAAAGGTTACAGGTGATGATACATCAGAGGAGGGCTCAGTGGTTGAAGTCATATTGAAAAAGAAGACACCACAATAGGCACCACAGCAAAGTGAAGTCAAGCAAAAGCCATCGTGGGTTAAAACTTCAAAATATCATCACCCACATCACCCCGCAAGACAACCGTCAAGATGGCAACCAAAGAGTCACATGACGGATACAAAGAAGAGACGATCCACCTGCTACACCTCAACACAGAAGAGCAGCCACGGTCAACTTCCATCTCAAGCGAGCGAGGCACTGGCGAAATCAAGGGTTCACCTTTCTCTTGGATGGCTAGATGCACGTGCTTGGTATCAGTGGACTACTCTTTTGAGTAGATCTTATTATTTGTGTTCTTCTCATGTTTCGGGGACGAAACATGCTAAGGGGAGTGGAATGTTATGTACCTAGGGGGGTAATATGGGGTACCGAGGGAGGTACCCAAGGTAATAATGTAATAATGGGATGGGCCATAGTAATAAATAAGGTGGTTAACCCATGTCATGTAAGGGACCACAAGTAGTTAATAATAATGTAAGGGGCCCATGGTATTAGTTGATGGTATGAGGAAACCATGGTAATGATGCATGGTATTGTATGTATGAGGCCTATATAGAGGCTAGAGACTCCACATGGAGAGATATGAAGAGAAGTATTCTTGTATGAACAGGCATATGGCTTGTGGAGTGTTCTCCTTCCTTAAGGAGTGAATGTATGGTGTTGCCCTACCTTAAGGGTTTGATAATAAAGAATCATTTCTACCTTATTTCTGGGTTTATTTGCATTATCTTATACTTTCTTATCAGATCTATAATATTCTTGGGTTAGATCTACAACATCCCATGCCTTTCAGTTTCCAGTCTTGCATAAGGATAATTCTTTAGTTCAGATTGTTCATGATATTTCTCCGATCTATACATCCTCTGATACACAATTATAAGATCCTTATGACTTGAGTAATGTGTTTGTTGTGGTTGAATAATTTGATCGAACTAGTGATGTAGATAAATTCCATTTGGATAATAGTGATCTTGTTGAAATAACTAATAGCAGTTGTCCACACATAATTCACAATCTGACTCAACTAGTGAAATATAATTATTCAACATTTGAAAGTTATGGGACTTGTCAAGGATTCGACACACTTCAAATTTCGTTGATGGTTATGTCAGATTCTTGCGATCCTAATGAGATCCCAAAACTAGGTCAAATATGGATTTTCTCACATAATTCTCCTCTCCACGTTGCCATCACTAGATGCAAATTTGTTCTTGAAAGATTTTTGGTGTTTCCAAGGTAATTTTACTCATTTTCAAGATTGTGTTTCTGATCAGATTGAGAGTTTTGTTTCAGTTAATTCATCTCCATGTAAACCTTTGATATTGAACCCCAAATTGGAATGCATATCTTTCATGGTGTTGAAAAATGTGTCACTAGTTTTAGTCTTCATAAATATGTAATGTACTTTTGGTTCTTGTATATTTAAAATGAAATAAAAATTATTATTGTTATTTTTGTAGCATGTGTTTCATATTCAAGGTCTTTTATTTATAGGTCAAGCACCCATTGAGTGCTTCTAGGGTTTTTCCTAGGGTCAAGAAGCCAAAAGAGTCATTATCATATGAAGAAGACTCCATTTGGCACATTGTAACTTGTAAAAATAATTATTTTTGTATTCAAAAGTGTCAAAATACCCTGCAAGACCAAGTTTGCCTGGCAACTAAGCATTCGACCTCAATTAGGGCATTTCATCCACCTTGGAAGCCTATATATATGAGGGAAATCTACCTCCTATGGATATGATTCATTCTCTCATCATTCAAGCAAAGAAGAAGATGAATAAGGCTAGTGAAAAAGGAAGAAGGGCAAAGAACAAGTGTTTGGGTTATTTCTCTCTCTCTTTTCACACATTCGAAGGAAGGAGGCTATGGTATTGTTGCTGCAAGATGGAACTTGGAGAAATTGAAGAAGGAAGGTCGAAGGAAGGTCTATTAGGTCATCCTCAATCCCTAGAAGAAGGAAAAACTCAAGTGAAGGTCAAGGGAATCCTTGGAATCCCTATATTTTCTCACATGTGTGGAGGCAACAATTGTTGCAGGGGCTGAAAATTTCAGCCCTGCAGTAGAGGCCGAAATTTTGTAGTTGGGGGTTGAAGTTGTGCAATTAGAAGATATTTGACTAGGTTTGACTTGGAAAAAGGAAGCACATCATCAAGAATGTCTGACTTAGTCTTGGAAGGGTATTGGTATTAATCTAGAGCTCTTGGAATTCATCATTTGAAGAATCTATAAGAAGAGAAGAGATTTGCAGGTTTTTCTCTCAAGTGGAGATGTTTTGGCCTGGGCTTGCAGCCTATATTTTGTGTTCTTGTGTATTGTTCATATTCATCTTTTGGTAGTTGTTTGATGTTAAGAGGAACATAATAATAAGAGAATAAGTTAATAAGTAAGAAAATTAAGAAAACATCACAAACAATTATTAAGTATAAGAGAAATCATCCTAACTATAACCCTATGGATTTCTCAACATGGTATCAGAGCTAAGGTTGGCTAAGGGCATGATGAAGATAACTACATCCTTGAAGAAGTATTTGAAGCAATGTTCCATGGTAGCGAGCCACCTCAAGCAAGGAATCGAGAAATTATGGAATCTTCTGTTATCCATCAAGAATAGTATGACCAAGAATTCTACAAAGGATGAAGGGTTATTCCGCACTTACTAGCACATTTGAAGATTAGAATATTTGGGTAATCGTTAGTGGAGAATCAAGACATATGAAAAGTGAGCATAAACCACTAAATACCTTATCAAGAGGAAAATATTCCTACTTCATTGAGCTTGGTGACAAAAAGAGCTATCCTATAAGAGGAATTAGATCAACCTCACTGGAGCGAGATAATGGAGGAAACATTCGTCTCAACAACATCCTATTTGTTTCAGGTTTCCAAAATAATCTACTTTATATTTCATTTCTATAAGATAAGGGTGCTAGAGTTGCTTTTATAGATGGAAAGGTTGTAGCATGGGATAAAAACTCTAGCATCGAAAAGGCAAAGATCATGGGGATTCATGAAGAAGACTCTGCAGATTGTTGACTCCTCTCTCTCAAGCTTTAGTTCACATTCAAGTAAGTCCATGTGAACTTTGGCATAGAATTTTTGGTCACCTTCACTACAAAATCTTACCAACTCTAAATTCAATGGTGAATGGCATCCCTGAACTCAAGGAGGATCATGAAGGAGTATGCAAGGGATGTGCATTAGATAAAAATGTTAAGAGACCATTCGGAAGTAGTGCTTCAAGGTCAAAAGAAATTTTGGATCTCATTCATTATGATGTTTGTGGTCATTTGTCTACAAAGTCTCTTGGAGTTCACCTATATTATGTAACATTCATTGATGACCACTCAAGGAAAACTTAGATCTATTTGTTGAATTCCAAGGATGAAGTATTCAACAAATTTTAGGAATTCAAAGCTGAAGTAAAGAACATTACAGAAAGAAGAATAAAGATACTAAGGTCTGACAATGGAGGAGAATACACTTCAAAGAAACTCATAGCTTTTTCTAAGGAGGTTGGGAGTAAGAGGGAGCTAATACTCCCATATAATCCCAAAAAAAATGGAGTTCTTGAACAAAAGAATTGATCTATTGAAGAAAGTGTAAGATCCATGTTACATTATCAAAACTTGCCGAAATTTATGTGGAGTGAAGCAACAAGATCGGTTATATATGTTCGAAATCAAAGTCCTCACAGATCACTAGACAACATGAATCCTGAAGAAGCATTCACTGGGAAGAAACCAAGCATTGAACATCTTTGAATATTTGGTTGTCTTGTCTATATTCATATTCTAAAAGATAAGAGAAATAATTTGGATCCTACAAGCATGAAGGGAATATTTGTTGTCTATAGTAATACCTCAAAGGCATATAGGATCTACATAAAGGAAGGACATCGAATAGAAGTAAGTTGATATGTGATCTGTGATGAAAGTATTGCATTCAAGAAATCAAAGGACCTCCTGATGGACTATGATGATGAAGAACTTCCAATATTTGAAGAATAATGCACAAGGGAGGAAGAGAAATCAAATCATGAAGATGAAGGTCCCAATGAACCTCTGCAACTTATGGTTATACATAAAATTAGAAACATACCTAATTGGTCGAATCCTACTCTTCTAGATGCAGAAGGACACTGAGCAGCCAAAGGCATATTCAGGGAAAGTAAGAAGCCCAAAATACATTCAAGGTATGGAGCCTATATGACGAAATGAACTGAAGCATAACCATCTGTGAAGCGAGTAGGGTGGGAAGCCCTAGCCCCAGGTTTTGTTGGCACACATACGATTGGGCAGAGACTTAGTGGGAGGGGTGGGGCAATTGAACCTAGCCCTGGTCCCATCAGAACATCCACGTGACCACAATTGGTGTGGAGCCGGCGGGGGCAAACATTTGGCCTCAACCCCTGGCTCTATGGTGCCACATGACCCTGATCCCACGCATAGGGGATATTGGCGAAATTAAAGAGGCAAAAAATTTCACTTTTGTGGCAGGAATCTCGTCGATCCCAGGCGAAATTATCACCCAAAAGAATGAGAAAAGGGCGAAATTGTCGCGCAATTAGCAGGTTTTGCCAATTTGCAGGATAGATGGCAGAGCTTGGCTTGGGGAAGCATATCTTGCTAAATGTTTAACCTTTTTGAGCTCAAGAAGAGCCTATATGAGGGTTTTCGAGTGTCCTAGACTCAATGGTAGCCTCAGTTTTCTAATTTGAGCACTTTATGATGGGTTTTTTTTGTAGAATCAAGTGTTTTAGTGCTAGAGGCAGAGTCAGTTTTGAAGCAGTTTGGAGGCATATTTGAGCATGGAGAGAGCCTAGTTAGAGTTTTTCCAGCCTTCCAGTTTCACCTGCAATAGTTGTTGCTTCTTTAGAGCATCTCTTTCAAGTATTTTATCATTTTATTAAAGAGAGAATCCCTTTTAAACTCTTCATTGTGGAGGACTTGCATGTTTATGCTTTTGATTTACAATGGAGTACAAGGACATATTGTGTGAGAGTCCTTTTTATGTTGAAATTTTCATGACTTGTTGTAGGGAGTCATTTTTCTAAGGGAGAATTCTTTGTAGGAGAATGTTTATTTGTAGGATAAATAAGCCACTCTACTGTCAACAAGTTTTATGTACTCATTTACTGCTGAAATCAATATATCAGTCTAGTTGTTGGAGCAGGCCTAGATATGTAGCCCAAGAAGGGTGAACTCCATAATCAAATGCTGGTTTCTTCTCTTCATGTTTATCAGTTTGAGATGCATGTGAATTTGTTTCTCTTTAAATTTCATGTGGAAAACTTAACTCAGATTTTGAAGAGGTTGTGAAACTTGTTTTCCTTTAAAGACCCATTTTGTTAGCTTGCAAGGTGTCAGAGGACAGTCAATTTTTGATAGGAGTTTTCATCTATTTTTAGATTAGGCAGTATCAGAGAAGGTTATGAACCAGTTGCAAGTATGGGCAATAAATTGAAGCGTGAAAGACTCCAAGAGTTGGAGGAGATTAATCTATCTCTTCAAATGGAGAATGTTGAGTTGAGGAGATTGCTTGAAATTGTAGAGGAGGCAAAATGCAAATTTGCCTAGAGTTGCAACATGTAGTGGAGGAACAAACTAGTGAGAGTTCCATCTCGAAAGAAAAAAGAATCTATCCAAGATGAAGCCAATTTGTGGTCATGGTCCGTACACAAGATATGGACCCTATGTTGAGAATGATGCATGTGTGTTTTGTCAGCATATGAAATATTCTCCTTATGTGCTAATTGGTAAAAGTGGTTGGCTTGAGTCATCATCCACTTCGTCATCAACATATGAAACAAAAAGATGGGTGATAAGCCAAAGGAGTTAATTATCATTTTCAGTTCTACTCCTTTAGCTAATGTTGATAACACATCTTTTGCAGCCTTTGAAAAACATACCAAAGATATTGGTATGAAGCTTTTAACTCCAATGGGTTATGACGGAAGACGTCTAAGAATTAATGGCCAAGGTGTCACTAATCCTATCAAGGTGAAAGAATGACCATGATATGAAGGATTGGGGTATGGTCATGGAGAAATTCAATAGTGCTCTAAAGTTGTTGAGACAAAGAAATCATCAAGTGATGATATGTCACATCATGATGGTAGTGATGATGGAAATTGTCTCCAAAGAGAGATAAATGTTCCAAGGGACATGCAAAGTCCAATTCTCATCATAAAAGTCATATCCCAAAGGACAAGTATAAGTGTCATGGAGATTTTAGAAATGTTGGTGATTTTGATTATTTATGGGAAAATTTTCCTTGCAAATTTTGTGATGTAGTTGACCATTGTGTGGTTGATTGTGAGCAAAGTAAGGCAATGGTAAAAAGAATGGATCAAATTCTTGGGAAAAAGCATGGGGAATCTCTCCTTGTTATGAAGACTTGTTGATAGGAAAGCGAAAGCATTTTTGTACCCATTGTAGCATGAACGAGCACCAGATTGAAAAGTGTTGGAAACTCAATCCAAAACTTTGTCCCAAGAAGGGAAAAGAGGTCATGTGATCCTTTATAAGGAAAGCGACATATGGAAACATGGAAACTCATGTAGTTCCTAAAGCAACCTTAAAAGTAGAGAAGGTGCTGAAAGAGAACCCTTAAGCCCAGGATAGGCAAAGGATGGGTAGGTTATGTTGTACAATTTTCTTGCGTTGTAAAAATGTAATTACTTTTTGTAAATTCCCATTTGGGTACTTTGTAAAATGAAGTCATGTATAATCACTTATATGTAACAAGTGTGTTTTCTTTGACATGTTATGTTATTTTGGATTGATGATAAGTCCATTTGTTTGGGTACTTTTGGGATGAGCATTTGTATTTCATCTAGTATGTCTATAGTTGTGTCAAGCACTCACTTATACAAGTGTTTCGAAATGAAGCTTCTTTGTGAAATTAATATTTGATAAATATTGTGCAGAATATGACCATGAAATGCAGACAAAGCTAATCATGTCATTGAAAAAATGTAGCTAGTGCATCTAAGAGTACAAGTGCAACTTGAGAACAACAAAGCAAAGTACAAATTAGTGCATGGAAAGCATTCAGTTGCTTATGATTTCTAGGTGGAAAATCAAGTTTGGGTTCAACAAAGAAGGACTTCAAGGTGAAGTTTGTTTGAGCCAAATAAAGATGGTTTTTGATTGAATGTTCGGATTCCATCCATGAGTTTTTTGTTCCTGCATGTTTAGAAGAATTATGGCTTAATTCTTGACAAGAAGATAAGGACTTCACACAGAGGCAAGGTGGAGTACCTTGATCGGAGCTCTAATGCACCAAGTCAAACAGAAAAGAAAGGATTGAGATTGGGAAAGTTAATGAGATTTTTCCTCACTTATTTACTGATATGGGATAAAATTTTGGAGGTCCAAAAGTTCTTAGTGGGGAGGTATGATCCGAAGATCAAAAATATGTTAAAATGATGAAAGTGCTCATAATATCCCGAAACTAGCGTCAATTTTTAGTGTTCATTGTCCTAATTCCAACGAAGCTTGAATTGCCTCAATCCGACATCGTATGAAGAAGTTATGATGTTTTAATTTTTTTTACCAATAACTAAAAAGTCAATAGCAGGGTTGACTAGGTAGTTTGTACAACTGACATCATCAAATTACTATGCATGGTATGGTTGGAAATGAACCAATTAGGTCTTGGCATGTGGTATCATTGTACAAGGTTCTTTTGGCGCAGTGTGGTTGGTTCGTACAGTTTGAGGTGGCCCAATCAGAGGTTGCCACGTGGCCTAATGAGAGGGCACCACGTGATGCCCCGAGATTGGACAAATGTTTTTTGTAAGGCCTAAATTCCTTGGCGATTTTGACAACTATACCTCCTGCATAACAACTCTACGCTCCAACACCACGCCATATGATGAGTTGTTAACATGTAATGGTGGTAAGTTACATTTAAAGTCATTTTGTTTTGGCATTAGGAGGGGCTAGGTAGCTAGCTGTGAACATCGGGTCATGTTACTGACATATGTCCATATGCATGTGCTTGGCGGAGAGGGTGGGGTTGTATTCCCTATCCCATGGTCACAACTGGCCACAGGGCCATCGACGCCATAAAGCGGGCCTGGTGGGAAGCCCTAGCCCCAAGTTTTGTTGGCACGCATATGAGAGGGCGGAGAGTTAGCCAGAGGGGCGAGGCAGTTGTGGTATGGGGCTAGGCAGTTGGCCCCGACCCCCGACCCTATGGGGTCATGTGACCCTGATATGATGCATAAGGGATATTGGTGAAATTAAAGACGCAACAAATTGAACTTTTTACAATGGGAATCATGTTGATCCTAGGTGAAATTGTCGCTTGGCAGACTAAGAAAAGGGCGAAATTGTCACACATTGAGCAGGTTTTTCCAATCTATATGACAGATAGCAGATCTTGGCTTGGAGAAGCATATATTACTCAATTTTAACCCTTTTGAGCTCAAGAAGAACCTATATGGGGGTTTTTGAGTGTCTTGGACTTAATGGAAGCCTTATTTTTCTAATTTGAGCACTTTATGATGGACTTTTTGTAGAGTCAAGTCTTTTAGTGTTAGAGGCAGAGTCAATTTTGAAGCAGTTTGGAGGCATATTTGAGCATGGAGAGAGCCTATTTAGAGGTTTTCCAACCTTTTAGTTTCACCTGCAGTAGTTTTTACTTCTGTAGAGTAGCTCTTTTAAGTATTTTCTCAATGCATTGAGAGAAGCCCTTTTAAACTCTTCATTGTGGAGGAGTTGCATGTTTATTCTTTTGATTTCTGATGGAGGATAAGGACATATTGTGTGAGAGTCCTTTTTATGTTGACATTTTCATGGCTTACTGTAGGGAGTCATTTTTCTAAGTGAGAATTAATTGTAGGAGAAACAAGCCACTTGATTGTTAACCAGTTGTATGTACTCATTTACTACTGAAATAAATATATCAATCTAGATGTTGGAGCAGGCCTAAAGATGTAGCCCAGGAGGGTGAACTTTGTCATAAAATGTGGTTTCTTTCTTCATGATTATCATTTTGAGATGCATGTGAATTTGTTTCTTTTTAAATTTCATGTGAAAAAATTAACTCACATTTTGAAGAGGTTTTGAAACTTGTTTTCCTTTAAAGGCCCATTTTGTTAACTTGCAAAGTGTCAGAGGACGGTTAATTTTTTATGGGAAGAGTTTACCTCCATTTCCAAATCAGCTAGGATTGTTGAAAGGTTTTTTTGATCATTATAGTTTTGTATTTTGCAACCCTTCTCAGTTTCCAGAATGTTAGATTGAGTGGCTTCTTCCACACCACATGGGGTTTTAGCATATTTTTTCTTCTTTATACTTACGGTGTTTTAGTGCATCTATTGTGTCCTAATGCAAAGGCATAGGTTATTGAATGAAGTAATTAATGACCCTTTTGGACACTTCTAACCCTGATATATTTTGTATTAATTATGTGAGGAATCTTGAATCTTTGAAGTGCCTCCCTAGCAATGTTGCCAAAAATGACGGTGTATTTATATGATTGATTATTTCAAAAAAGGTTTAAGCTACATGGTTCATTTTAATTATCAACTCAAGTTTGCAAGGCTCTTTGTGTTGTATACATAAGAGACAAGCCCTCACACTTATTTGTATGACCTAATCAAGGGAATTCACGACAATTTGTGATTGAATGGGATAATCTACCTATGGACGATACACTGACAGGTTACATGGCACCTTAAGCACCCAATTTCTCTTTGGAGGTGGCTAGCTTAGTGTCACCAGGTGTATTTCATACTTTAAGAAATTCTATAGTATTTTTATTCAACATCCTCCACTCATTAGGAAGAATGACAAATTCCCCAAACCACTAGGTCTATGAAAACCACAAATCACACAACCACACTTGCTTGAAATCAAATAGAAATCAACAAAGCTCATAATACATTCAAAATAATTTAAAACAAAGATAGAAATATAAACCTACTTACAAATTAAGAAAGTAAAATATCATCTTAGAACTGTACCTTGAGTGGGCCCATGCTCAAGGGTGGCTTGTGCCTCTATGCACTTAAACGTTCAACACATGTGAGAAGTTAAATATCCAAGCTCATACATGATAACACAACCAAAGATAATGGAATAAAGTAACACACGGAGTAGAGTAGATATATTAATCAAAATATAGTAAGAATAAAGTTTATGTTTGATTGTCCCTACGCTACAAGGTGTTGGTATATTTATAAAAACATAATAGTCTTAACTTAGAACAAGTAGTAGAAACAATCCCTTTCGATGAACTAAACAAAGATGAGAATAGTAATCAAGTTAACAGTTAGTTAATGATTCCAACAACTTGTCGATAATTATTTTTATTTGTGGCTTCTGATGCTTTCACACTGAGCCAATGAGCTTATATAATTTTTGGTGCTAGTGCAATTGTGATCTTGAATGCAATTGTAAAACATAACTAATCCAAGATCTCAATACATGCTCATGATCTGAGAGGTACCACATGCGTTAAACAACATTGATCCAATAGTTTTATAATGGTCTTGATATATGGAAAGGTCACATGCTTAAGTACTTCGACCAATAGGCCCATGATTCCTAGTGTTGTTGCACACCTTTGCCTTGTCCAAGTGTCACCATGATGACGATCCATGTGGATGCGGAATGGGTACATCTCACTTTTGTGTTTGGCAACAAAATATCTTTGGACCTTGAAAAAATATTTTTAGTTTGATCAAAATGACGGGCCCCTTGTAATATAAAATAATATTTGGCATGGTTGATTAAAGTTTCCATGTTGATACTTGGTCGAGGTAAATATGGCCACCAAAAACCAACATGTATATACAACATATTGTTTGGACACTGATTAGTTCACAGATTACTATATCATTGCAAACCACATATATTATATCATTGGTTTAGGTGTGTGTGCTTATATATATATATATATATATATATATATATATATATATTATATATATATATATATATATATTAATATTATATATATATATATAAATATATATAATATAAGCACACACACCTAAACCAAAATACCTCCTTAACAACTCTTAATTTTAATCAAAGTGAAAGAAATAAAGAACTCAACGCAATGTGCACACACACACACACACATGTATGTATACTTGTAATCATAAGTTTTGGAAGAAACAAAGTGACTAGAGAAGGAAATGAGGGATACTTAGTAAAAAATGCATGTTTTAGTAAGCAAAAAGGTTGCCAAATAAGCGACTCATCACCTCTTCTATGAATAATTGATGAGATTTGAAGCTACTTTTGGCTTCACTTTTCCACCTAATGTAAGGGCTAGTATGTAGCAGGGTGTCCCTGTGGGAGTTGGTGCATTCTTATTAGCAGGATTGAAGGATACATTTCCTGCCTTCGCTTAGGAAATGTTGAACTTGGCTCTAGCCAAAATATTCATCATGGCATGGGATATGAGGTTGGTGCTCACACTTCTAAGGTTTAGTTCCAAGTTATGCTAGGGAATACATAATATTTAACATCACTGGAGGAGGAGAATGAGCTACTTTTTGTTTCTCGATCATTCAACATGTATAAATTATGAATCACTAGTAGTAGAATCAAATCCAAGCCAAAAATACTAGAGAAGATAGGTGTGTGCAAGGCTTTAGATTTTTTATTTTTCACTTTATTTTTTAGGATGTGGAAATATATGTGGAATTGATCTACTCTTGGTTACATTCATTTCACTTCCAATAAATCTCATTTTTTCAACTCTTGGAAAAATGAGAACAATCTTTCAACTATCTATCACATCCTGAAGATGAACCACTGTTGCTGGTTCGAAACGTTGATAAAAAAGAAACCTAATGTGATGTATCTGGAAGATAATATACATAATAATGAAGTTAGTGAGATATTCTACACAAAGATCTTCAAGAACATTAAAACGTCTCCATTGATAGACATTTTATATCCTCTTCATATGGGTGATGTCCCTCATGTCTTAATGGGTTTTCTTTGTTCATTCCCATAATTTTATCATGTTTTTGCATGGATTACGCTTAGAATATTATAGTAGCCCTCATAATCATGATTATTATTATAACATAACATTGACGTTTCTTTTGAACAAAACATTAGATGGGCATGTGGGTAACTTGGTCATTAAAAATGATGATAGACATTTTGTTTATAGAAATATCTCTTTTATTGCAAGAGCACCTTTTGAAAATGCTTATAGATGGAAAGATTATATAAATAGCTCTATTATTGTAAGAGTTCCTTCTTACCTAGAAGACCATGAAAAATATAGTGATAAGTTGGCAAATATATCTCCTTAGCATGAAACAGAGATGTGTATGTGCCACCATAGAAGAAATTGGTTTTTCTTTTGTAGGATGGACACAAGAAGCTAGTCTAGAGTAAGGAAAATGATTCAAGGTCAATTTTCTCAACATAGTATGCTACACTATCAATCTTTGGGCATTTTTTATTTAACCTTTTTATTTTGATTTATCAAGGGTTTATGTGTATATCTCCACCAAAAAAAAATATCGAATCTACTATATTTTGTATGACTTGATATGCATTCTCAGTACAAATTATTAGCTCTTTTATTGAAATGTGTTTTTATTTCTTTTGTTGGGCTCCCCCCTACTTAGAAATGTGCCTTGCGTAGTTTGGTGAATAACATTTACGAAAATAAAGGAAGATCTAGTCTAGGGATAAATATTATCATTTGGACTAGCATTGTTGAAAGGTTTTTCTAATCATATAATTTGTATTTCCAATGATGTTTGTCCCAGAATTATAAAGAGTTCAACCTTGAATCCATTTTTCTATACAAGGAATTTCTTTTGGTGTTTAAAGAGAAACATGAGACATCCTCTATTCATCTATATTGCTTTTTTATTTATACTTTGTGTTGGTGAATCTAAGTTAATTCCATGCTTATAAGGGATCCACATTCTCACCATGAATTGGGAAGTTTCCATTGGAAACCCCTCTTATTTGGGGACCTTAATGATTAGTTATAGCCTACAAGACATGCTACAAATGTGGAAACCTAAGAAGTGATTAGGGTTTAGATTGTGTTAGAAAGTAAACACTACTAGGGGGAGGGTGAATCAGTAGTGTAGCAGATGTTTCAATATTTTCCCAATTTTTTGCCTTTCTTAACATTAATCGAATTATCATTTAATTAGTAACACATTATGACAACAGATCTAAGCATAAGCATATAACACATGTAAACCATGAGCATCATATAATCATAAATGCACGTGAACCATAAGAGCACAACAAATCAACATACACATCATCACACATAGAGACACCAGATGTTAGGTGGAAACCCAACGGGAGAAAACATTGTCATATGTTTTGCTCCACTCTTCTTATTATTAATTAAAATAATTATTTTACATATGCACTCGCCACCACCACTGTGCAAGCCACAACTTTCCAATCACTTGAACAACACTCGCTCCAGACCACTACTTGACGGGACCCACCAGTTCCTGAACTTTGCATACCACCATATGTTGGAAGCCACTACTCCCACGAATGTGTAGGCCACCACTTTTGGATGCCCCAACACACAATAGTATATCCAGAAACCACTAGATGGAAGCCACCACTCCCAAGTTCTTAGACCACTCCCTGAAGGATGTTGTTGCACCCTGAATCCACAATCCACCACTTTCCTCATTGAATGCCCCAACCTTCAAGCTCCTCTTGTGGACCTCGTTTCACAATGTTTCATACTGGGATCCACCTAACTCAATACAAAC
The DNA here is from genome assembly GCA_000404065.3 of Pinus taeda. NCBI lineage: Eukaryota > Viridiplantae > Streptophyta > Pinopsida > Pinales > Pinaceae > Pinus > Pinus taeda. Next base: position 63,037 of record APFE031297839.1, read on the forward strand.
AACCATGGGCCATGTTTTTTCCATTTTCATACTAGACCCATATGCAAACTATATGCTCATCAATTGAAGTAAACAAACTTTCTGCTCTCAATACATGCACTTTGCATATATAATCAAACTCTACTTTCATAGCCAACAACAAATTGATAGCATGCTCTCACTCAACAACAAACTCTGAGCATACAATACAATAGTAGCAAACTCAAACTCTTGACAATACCATAACCCTCTCAATACCGAGAACAACATACATCAATACTCTGCCCATAAACCAAGGCTTTGCATATTACACTCATACATAGACCCAATATTACATGGCATATGGAAAACAAAAAGAAGCTACAATAAACTATATAATGGTAGCCATAACAACAATTGTTGTAGCATGACATCCCTACAACTACAAACAATTCGACATACTTTCACAACATTATTCTTTGCCTCTTTCCACTCAAATATTTTGTTATAGGTGTGTTGTTCTCTATCATGCATGCGTTCTAAACACTAGCAACCACATGAATTTTGATCAACAATTTTGATTTTGGACATTTCATCACACTAGGATATTCTTGGCTTAGTTCAATCTTCTCTGGTCCATGCACACAAGCCTCACCAATCTCTCTTTTGATCCATGTACAAGTCTCCAAATCATTGGTATCTACATACACAAAGTAATACAAACACAACAATTACACACCAATATAAACTCTCTTATTCAAGCAATGCACACACTAGCAAAAACCATTCTCCTCTGCATACATGCACACCACACCTTTAATTCAACACAGTCTAAACTCTACGTGACATCTATGTGCACTTCATTTCACTAAAGTTGCTTTGTCTCACATGTGCACATATGCTTAATCCATCACTCTGTCTTTTGACTCTATGAACACATTCACAATGATCACACCTCTGCTAACCATTCATGCGCACTATTGATTTCTCCTCTTCATACATACACACCAAACACTCATTTACCTAACTTCCATCGATATATTTGAATTATATATTTAATATCATCACCCAACGCTTACATTGGACTTGATGCATGACCATTAACAATAATTAATGGACAACCAAGTCCATTCCTTCTAACAGATTAGTGGACAACTCCAACGTTCTATGATATAAATGCATTCACTTTATTCCATTATTCATTGGATGACCATATCAACCATTGACCACTTCAACACATTAATATAATCCACTATAACACATAAGTATATTCCACCATAACACATTCACATTTTATCATTGAAGATCGAATCAAAGTGTATGACCAAATAAAACCAAACATAAATTCTAGTAGCAAACAAATTGTCCTGTAGCAGATTCCAGTAGCAAACAAACAGTCCTGTAGCGCAAACTTGTAGCTCACTGAAGTCCTGTACCATAGTCCTGTAGTTGAGGCCCTGTAGCATAGTCCTGTAGTTGAGGCCCTGTATGCATACATATTGTTGCATTCGTGGTTCAGGTGGATATTGGTGGCCATCCTCCTATTCCACTTGGATCCCCAACACTGTCTCTTTCAGTTTTTCAATTTCGTTAATTGTAGCACAATTTACTATTTTTGGCAGTTTTTCAGGACCTGAACTCCCGGAGCCGTTTTGAGGCCCTAAACGATGTTTTTAGGGAAAACAGAGAGACCAAAATTTTCCCAAACAAGATTTCTTGTTTGTTTTTGGCCTACTCTTCGAGATCTTTGAAACGAGCAATTATGATACCCAAATGGAGATCGTATGCCAAAGTTACGACCCCGGGAAATTGATGTACCAATTTACCCAAACGGGGCCCACAGTTTTGGCGCTTCATCTCCTAGGTTTAGGTTTCTTAATGTTTAGGGTTTCCATTATTTCTCAATAATAAATAGGCCTTGGAGCCTCATTGTATCACATCTTAGAGGCATGTAGCCACCACATCTCTTCTCAGAGATAATTTATCATCACCTGAGCTAGTTTATTTCCATTCTATCAGTAAGCATATTTTAGTATTATGATATTAATGAAATGAAGTGTTATTTATTCTTCATTTATGTATTTATGGTTATATCTATAATTTGTTGTGTTCTTGTTTAAGTTCGGATCAGTGGTATCAGAGTGGTCTGCTCTTTCTCTCTTTTTCTTTACATGTCCCCAACGAGGTCAGGGTATAAGGAGTCAGGGCTCGATTTGGCTGAACCTTTGCAACACTAGCCTCGCAAACCCTGATTGCCTCCCATGGTGGAAGAAAAGAAAGACAAGGGGGTAGGAGATCCTTTCAAAATAATGCTCGAGGAAGCCCTCGAGTGACAAAGGAACGCAATGATGGATAACTTTGGCCAGATCCTTTGATGACTACCCACAAGTGACACATCTTCATCCAACAACCACTCTTGAGGTGCCACTCCTTTTAAGGTACAAGTTAACTTCAATATTACCATATTTGAGGGCCAAATAGATGAATATGTCATAGATAATGGTTGAATTTGTTGGAAGGATATTTTTCAGTTCATGAATTTTCTAATCGGGAAAAGATTACTTTTGCACTTCTCAAAGTCACCCCACACATCAAGGACTAGTGGGAACGTAATGTGAACAAAAGGATGAGAGGGAATCCTCACTATTTTCAACAGCATCCACTTGGGATTCTTTTCAAGATGCCATCAAGGAACAATATTACCCTATCGGGTGCTATGAAGATAAATACATAAAGTGGACCACGCTATGGTAGGGAAGGGACCAAGATGTGCCAGATTTCACAAATATTTTCCATGCCCTCCGCACTAAGTTGGGTATCAAGGATTCTGAAGGGAATTTGGTACTCAAGTACCACGAATGTATACACAAGTACATCTAGGATGAGATGGAGTTCCTGGACATCTCCTCGCTCAACACGACATACCGATACGAAGTTAAGATTGAGCAGAAGTTTAAACAAAAGAAGCGAGACTTTGGATTTGTGAATCTGAAGCAAGGAAAAGGTGCCCCCAAACCATCGAGCAAATGCCAAATCCAAGGCGGGGTGGCCCAGGACAACCCGCAAAAGTCACAAGTAAAGAACAACACCACAAAGACAAAGAAGGACAGGGGAAAATGGTGTGATTTCCATAAGCGCTCCACTTACAACACAAGTGAGTGTCGGGCCAAGCAGTCACTGGTGGCCAAGCTGAAGGCTTCTGAATCAGACACATGTTCCAACTCTAAGTCAGAACTCGACAAGGGGAATGACAAAGGGAAGTAGGTCATTGATGCAAAGCCTAGTGCCATCGTGGCCACCACCAAAATCCAAAAGAATGAGCCTGGAGATCCAGAGGAGGGAGAACGCCTCTTCCACTCATAGATGTGGGTGAAAGGTTCTCCCCTGCAGTTCATTATCGATAGCGAGAGCCAAAAGAACCTCATTTCAACAAAGGTCGTGAAGTGGTTGGGCCTACCAACAATAACACATCCATAGCTGTACACCATCGGGTGGCTTCACCAAGGATGATATCTCTGTGTCAGCCAGCAATGCCGCCTTCCCTACAATAATATTAAGCCCTTCACGGATGAGGTACAATGTGATGTTTCTCCTCTTGAATTTTGTGATGTGTTATTAGGAAAACCATACTTGAGAGAACGACATGTTGTATATGAGTCTAGACCTCGCTATATGATTATTACTTTGGGAAATAAGTTGTATAGGATACCAAAGGTAGCCCTGCCTACTGCCATCTCTTTGGTCACTGTAAAGCAATGAAGTAAGATCATTTCCCAGACCAGGAATTTATTTCCTTATGATTTGCCCTCAAAGCAAGAAGAAGGTTATGGAAACATCTTCTAGATAGGGCTCCTCCGCACAACAACAATAGATGGACAAGGTCGTGGAGGAGTATATAGACATTTTTGCCTCACCTACAGGGGTACCTATGCACTGTCAGGTCAAGCACTCCATCAATCTAACCCCAGGCGCACCAATACCCAATGGGTCCATCTATCGATGCTCTATTATGGAGAATGATGAGATCCAGAGGCAGATTCAGGAGCTGTTACAGAAAGGGCACATCAAGCCAAACTCATCTCTTGTGGGAGCCCAATTGTATTGGTACAAAAGAAGGATGGGACCTAAAGACTATGTATTGACTATCGGTTGCTGAACAAGATCACTGTCCAAAATAGGTACCCAATCCCATGGATTGATGACCTTCTGGACCAGCTCAAGGGGGAAAAATATTTCGGTAAGATTGACTTGAAATCTGGTTATCACTAGGTGCCTATCGAACCCTCTGATATGTGGAATATTGCCTTCAAATCCAAGAAGGGCCTTTTCAAATGGTTGGTCATGCCTTTTGGGTTGACGAATGCCCCCGCAACCTTCATGATATTGATGGACGACATCTCGCGCCCTTCACCATGCATTCATGATGGTGTATTTAGATGACACTTGGATCTTCATCAAGAATGTGGAAGATCACCTCCACCATATTCGATAGGTCCTTCAAACCCTGCAGCAACACAACCTGTGTGCCAATTTGGAGAAATTCACTTTTAGTATGACCGAGTTTCAATATCTAGGGTACATCATTGATGAGAAGGGTGTGCATGTCGACCCAACCAAGATAAAATTCATTTGATATTGGCCAGCCCCAACCACTTTAATAGAGCTTCACAACTTTCTAGGTCTTGCTAATTTCTAGCGTAAGTTCGTGTTGGGGTTCTCTCATATCACTTGGCCTTTAAGTCAAGCCACCAAGGGCGGAGCGAAAGCAAATATTTTTGGTTTGAAACCCAACATAAGGTGTTTTCCAAGTTAAAGCATCGCCTCTACTTTGCGCCAGTGCTCACATTACCAGACCTGCAACAACTACTTGAGATTGAGACATATGCCTCCAACTATGCTATTGGTGCAGTTCTTACTCAAAAAGGGCATACAGTGGCTTACTAGAGTGAGACACTTTTAGACATAGTCCGAAAGTTTCTAACTTATGACAAAGAAATGTATTCCATTATGCAAGATTGTCCTCAATGGAAGCATTACATTATGGGGAAGTAAATGACCATCCACACAGACCACCGACCCTTGCAGTTCATACAAACACAAGGGAAGTTGTAGAACGATTGCCATCAGAAATGGTCCACATAAATGCAACAATTCCATTTGAACATTAAGTACAAGAAGGGTAGCACCAATAATTTTGCAGACTGCCACAACCGACCACTAGTTGTGGCGTTGATCACTGTCCTCGACTCTTGTGGGTACGACACTTTAGGGTGACCACATCTTTATAAGAGCGATCCAACATTCGACAGCACATACCAGACACTCCTGGAAGGTAAGCATGTTCAAAATTTTCACCTCTAGGATGCACTATTAAGCCACCTAGGACACATCCATGTTCCTTCAAGTGAGCGTGCCAAGGTGATTTCGGAGGTGCACTACAATCGGGTCGCTGGACATTTCAAAGTAGAGAAAACAGTGGCAATGCTGCAGAAGTATTTTTATTGGCCGAACCTTCATCGGGATGTTGGGAGGTACATTAAATCCTTCACTGTCTGCACCATTTCCAAATCAACCATCAAGAAGAAAGGCCTATATACTCGTTTGCCTACTCCTAATTGACCTTTGGAATCCATCTCCATGGCTTACATGTCGGGCCTTCCTTCTACTAAGCGTGACAATGACTGCGTTTTGTGGTTGTCGACAGATTCTTCTTTGAGCGAGTGTGGGTATACTTTGGGATCGAGAAGTCCATTGTCTTTGATTGGGACAACATATTCCTAAGTGAATTTTGGTCGTCTCTGATTGGTGCTAGATACCAAACTCACTAAGTCCACGACTTTCCTTCCCCAAACTGATGGCCAAACAAAAGTCGTCAACAGGATGATCATACACATTCTTCGCATGTACAACTCAAAGCATCCACACACATGGGATGAAATCCTCCCTTATGTCCAACACAGATACAACAGAGCTCTCCACAACTCAACAGGAAACAACCCCTTTCAAGTAGATTTGGGATTTCAACCATTATGTCCCATTGATGTGGCCATTTCATTTGCAACTACTTAGGTAGATTTGGCTCATGTCTAGTCCGAAGCCGACAGGGATAACGTATTCATTGAATGCATTCAACATATCTGCTAGCAGGTCCATGATATATGGACAGAGCCAATGCTAGGTACAAGCAGTGCCATGATCAACATTGGGTGTCGCACAAATTCTAGTTGGGCGACAAAGTTTGGCTACATTTGCAGAAGGAGCACCTCACTGGACCCCATCACAAGCTTCGCCTGCTCCAATATGGGCCATACACCATCAAAAAGGTTGTAGGGGACAATGCCTTTAAGCTCAACATTCCACCATTCCTTGGTCTTCACCCAGTGTTCAATGTAGTCCGTCTTCAACATACTTTCCACCATTGCTGGACACATCCAACATTGCAGAACAACTCACACCAACAGAGCTAAACCCAAACTGCATGGAACAGGACACAAATGATCAAATCGTGAACACACAGATCAAGAACACTCACTAGCAGAAGATCCAACTATATCGGATTGTCAAAGTTGGGCAACTCATGCACCAAGGCAAGTGGCTCACCAGGGACCAAATTCAACAGAAGTTTCCCCATCTCATGGATGAACTCAACGCAATGGGGACCATTGCTTCCTAGGGGGGAGGACTAATCCAGGTGGATATTGGTGGCCACCCTCCTATTCAAATTGGACCCCCAACACTGTCTCTTTCAGTTTTTTAGTTTCCTTAATTGTAGCACAATCTACTATTTTTGGCAGTTTTTTGGAGCTGAACTTCTGGAGACGTTTTGAGGCCCTAAATGACATTTTTTGGGAAAACAAAGAGACCGAAAAAGTCCCAAACAAGCTTGTTTTCAACCTACTCTTTGATGTCTTCAAAACGCAGTATTATGATAGCCAAACGAAGATTGTATGCCAAATTTATGACCCTAGGAAATTGATGTACCAATTTACCCAAACGAGGCCCACAATTTTGGCGCTTAATCTCCTAGGGTTATGTTTATGGATGTTTAGGGTTTTCCATTGTTTCTCAATAATAAATAGGCCTTGGAACCTCATTGTAACACGGTTCAGAGGCATGTAGCCACCACATCTCTTCTTAGAGATAAGCTACCATCGCCTGAGCTAGTTTATTTCCATTATGTTTGTAAGCATATTTGAGTATTTGATATTAATTAAATGAAGTGTTATTTATGTTTCATTTCTGTATTTATGGTTATATATGTAATTTGTTGCGTTCTTGTTTAAGTTCAGATCAATTGGGTACATATTGTTGCTACTGGTACAAACCACCTTCAATCAATTATTCAATAATCTGTAGACCTCTAGAACCCCTGAACACATCAATCAAACCAGGTTGACACCAATGCCAATGCCAAATTGGCTAACTCCATGGGTGACATCAATGGAAACACCATATTGCTAACACATTGAGTCCAGAATCCATTGACTCTAGAGTCCCAATGAACATCTTCTTTGTAGTTGACCAAGAAAGATCTTTATACCTTTTGGTTCTTCTAGCAGGTGCAACAAGAGTTAGAGAACTTTCTCCAAAACAATTGCGTAGACAAAATATGGTATTTAGAAGAACATCTAATGCTTGATTTGGCAACGAGATGTACATAATACTAATTCAAAAGATTAAAATTTCGAAATATTGAAGCCTATTCTTAAATTTGATTATCAAATTTGGCTTGAAACAGAAAAAATAATGTATGTAGACAAAGAAAAAAAGTACAAAAGGCATGATGTACTAACCAAGTTGTAAATACATCACATTCACAATAATAATTGTAAAGTTACACCAATCCTCTATATTTTTTTGTTTTTTTTTTTTTTTGCAAGATCTTATGATGACTAGATGCACATTGCAACTACAACGCCACTTCCCCATAAGAAGTTTCATAGCATGAACTCTGAACCGTCCATTATACAATCTAGGGGATATACTATTATATATTGGAGTTGTGTTATCTTATCACTGCATTTTGCTTCAAGTATGAAGTGCTCTTGTTCGTACATCAAATGTTCATTTTCATCACTTTCTGACAATGTAACATATCTGCTCATCATGTTATGAAATGGTACCTTTACCATTTTTTGATAGGGTAGCTCCAAAGACAAATCCACTGTTGTGGTTGGATGTGCTCATTAATCTTATTTAATGGTGCTTTGAATGCACATTTTTTTTTTTAAATTTAAATTTAGAACAAGTACAAAATCGGTATTGTTTATTGAAGAATGAGATTTGGAAAGCATGTTTGTAGCACCTTCAAAACATGAAATTGGTAAAGCATGTTTGTAGCATCTTCAAAGCAGGGAATTGGGAAAGCATGTCATAGCAACTTAAAAGTATGGGATGTAAAACTACTTTATAACCAATAAATATTTCACATTTATTTTTGATAAAATATAAAACATATTTGTTAATAATATTTATTTTTAA
>APFE031297839.1:71755-84647 GCA_000404065.3 Pinus taeda
ATATATATTATTTTTCAAAGTTCTATCTTTATTACTATTTAATTTTTAATGATAAAATTTTAAAATGAAAAGTATTTGATCAAAATTCTCGTTGTGTAATAATTACTTTGGCAGGAAGTAATAACATATGGATAAAGAAGCGAATCCGTACGGCACGCGAGTGTATGGGTCAACGGTGGGGCAGTGGGCTGTCACGCACCCCACCTGAGATTGAATTTTGCTATGTGGAGCTGCGATGCAGCATATAACAAGTTTCTTGTATGATATGACGGATGTGTCAGATGCCAGCTTGTGACTGATATGTATATATGTACTGTCTCTCTGAAAAAAGCGAATCTGTCCTATAAATTATCTTTACCTTCATAGATATTAATTTTTTTTATTTTTTTTAAACTTCGGGTAATCTCTTAATTCTTTTACCATACACAAATAAAATTAAGCTCAGTTTATTTTCCGTCGCACATGATAGAAAAAGTTAAAGTTCATGAGCACGCAAGTATGGGCAAAATAAACACGCGTTAACCGCAGAAAAGTAGCGAATTTTTGGCACGCCACACAACTGACAGAAAGTAGAATCTGAAGAGGACAAAGGTGTACCGCTCACTACGTGCACCCCACTCTTTTACAGTAGGCTTGTTTAATGTGTACGTACGGATACTCGCGGTGTAGAGACAGTGGAGAGCAGTTTCGAATTAGGCATTGGTATGTCGAATTTCGAAAAGATACAAACTGCCAAACTTGATGGCGTGGATTTTGAATTTTGAAATATGTTTAGGCTTTTTATGTTTCTTGAAATTGAGTTGGTTGGCTGACAAAGTAAGAGGAGTTGACTTGGGAGTACCGTTTGTTGTGTCATGTGGGGTGACTATTCATAGGGTGAAGCACCTATCACCCCTCCCTAGTGACATAGCCTGTGGGTGAAGGATCAGCGCCTTTATGGTGCTTTGTGAGATGGGAAAGAATAACTAAGGAGGTTGACTTGGAAAGGTCTTATAATAGATTGGTGCGTAGTGGATGGAGGTGAGGTTTTTGTTTTTTTTTGTTTTTAAGTTAATTCAATAAAATTATAATGTTTTGTTATTTAATTTATATTAAAATGTGAAAAAGTTTTGTTATTTAATTTATATTAAAATGTGAAAATGGATTTAGTATTTTTAAGTTTTCAGAAATTTAAATAGTGTAAATTTAAATGGTGTAAATTTAACAATTTTAAATTATATAGGTATATTTTTTCATTATTTTTTATTAAATATCAGATAAAGTTAATTTTCTTTTTAATTAAAGTAAAGTGGTTTCGTGAATAATTTGTTTTTCCACTTAAGTGGGTTCAAGTCTCTAAAGATATATTGTAATTGACCTTTCATATCATTTATAAAATAGATATATCTAGTAAGCTCACTTTTTTTCAAACATATCAGAAATACTTGGGAAAATGTAATGTTATAGGAAATTGAAAGGTAATCACAACTTTTTTTCATGAGAAAAAAAAAGACAGCTTTCATTAAATAAAACAAAAGTTGTTGCATAAATTGGATCAATATCCACAACTACTGAGATTCAAAATATCTAATGAACAACCATGAAAAACACAGTCGAAGAAAGCTCTCCACCATACACCCAAAACAAACAAAACCTAAATGAGTGCATACTACAACAAAGCCATCCCAAACAGTATACAACACTTGAAAACAACAGGAGCATAATCACCTTGGTCAAAAAACCAAAAAGAGACTCAAACAAACCAAAGGAAAGCATGAAAAGTGACCCGTTCCAGAGTAGATGCAATGAAATCAGGTCAAGGCTGAGACCCTCCTTCCCTAAACAAAAAGGCTATGGATCAATAGATAGCTCCATTGACCAAAAAATTGTATCTACAAATACTAGGCAACATAAAAACTCCCCGCTTGGAAAGGGAGTCAACCATAGAATTTTGTTCTCAAAAGACGTGAGAGAGCAAGATGGCTTTGAAGGAGTCCTTCGAGGATAATATTTGTTGCTTCAAGTGAAATAAGGAAGGAACTGCCATGGAGTTCCGCCTCTGCACCCAATCGACGACTGTTTTAGAGTCTCTAACTATTAGAATCTCTTCAATAGCTAGCCATGATGCACATTTCAACACCTCCCAAACAGCCACCACCTTTTCCTAGTAGTTAGAGCCAGAGCCCCCAAACCAATAGAATTGGAGGGCATGGGAAGGATCAATCACAATAATGGCACCGCAACCACATGTGCCCTGCGAGGATGCTCCATCAAAGAATCCGACTAGAAGGGAGTAATCAATTTCCTTTTATATAACATGGTGACTATGCACCTTAGGGTTCCAATGACCAATCTCCATAAAGTAGTTCATTATTTTCAAACTGATAGACCACATATTAGTGGGTTGGTTCTCAAAAATTTGTTTGTTTCTGCAACATCAAATTCCCCAAAATATGTATAGCAGGATCACCCTTACTACTTTCTATCTTGAGCTCCAACAAGCTAGGAAAGATATAATAGATGATCTTTCCACCTCATGGTTGATCTTAAGAGCATTTAAGACCTCTTCCAAACAACAACTACAAAGAGGCAATTTAGAAATAAGTGCTCAACCTCCTCAAAAGTAGCTTCACACAAAGGACACCTCCCCAAACCTTAGAATTCCCTCTCTAAGAGATTTTCATAAGTAAGAATCCGGTTGTGGATTACAAGCCGTATAAAACATTTTAGTTTTAATAACACTTCCCACTTCCACATTTATACAACCATTCAATGTAGAGACTAGGTTGAACAACTTAGCTCAACATAAAATTTAAAGATAATCACAATTTACCTCAACATGAAATGTATAAAAAAAAAATATATATTATATTAGGGATGTCTCTCAATTTTGAATGTTTATGAAGATGTATTTTTTTTAATATAATATATTAAGTTGTTTAGGGTTGTCCCTCAAATCTAATAATGTTTAAGAAGATGTATTTTTTAATATATATAGTGGAAAATATAAAAATAATAATTAATTTTGAAATTAATATTTGAAATAATTTAATTGGTATGTTATATTTTTTAAAGTGTAAGATAAAAAATCTTTTTCATCCTTAATACCTATAATGATTTACAAAGTGGCAGCAAAGCCAACATCTGCAAAACCAAATTATCAACAATTCTCGAAAACATAATTAAAAAAAAACACTAAAAAATACATTATAATATTCTTTTTATTGCACTATATTTTAGATTATATTTATTCCTTTTGTTTGCAATATTTATATATTTTTAAAATATAACTTTTAAAAAAGGACGAATACTGTGCATCATTTATAATATATACATTTTCTTATTGCATTAAGAGATAAAATACATATGGTTTATGTAAATGTATTATATACATTTTCATATTTTCCATATTGTATTAGGAGTAATAAAATACATATGTAGTTTACCTATTTATTTTCCATATATATTTAAGATTATATTATTCCTTTTGTTTGCAATATTTATATATTTTTAAAATATCACTTTTAAAAAAGGACGAATATTGTGCGTCATTTATAATATATACATTTTCATATTGTATTAAGAGTAATAAAATACATATAGTTTACATAAATGTATTATGTACATTTTCATATTTTCCATATTGTATTATGAGTAATAAAATGCATATGTAAGTTTACCTAAATGTATTAGGTAAAAAAAAAAAAAAAAAAAGAGCGTTTCGAGTAAAAAGTTTTGTCGAGGCGGTTTCCGAATTATTTAATAATTTTCAAAATAAGATGAATATCTTAACATCAAGTTAAATAGATAAACAATTTTTTTTTATTATTATAATAGTTTAGATTTGACTACATAAATATTAATTATTAATAAATAATATTTTAACATAATAAATAATTATATTAAATAGAGTTGTTAATATTGAATTAAGGAAAATAATTAATCAAAAGAAAAATTTTAATGAAATGAATATCTAACATAAAAATAATATTTAAATCAAACTGAAACAATCAAAACAATTAATAAAATAAAACTGATATTTGGGTAAAAAGAAATAAAAATAAATACAAAAACTTGAATAAAAATATTTGGATCAAACTTAAATAATCAAAACACTAAAACAATTAATAAAAACTAACTAAGAAAAGTTTTTCGATAGAAATCATATAACAAAGATTTTTTGCCTACCCGTTTCGAACCAACAAGTGTGGTTCATCATCTCATCACGACCAGATGAAGAGACAGACCATGGCAAAGGCTTACATGGAGAGCAATGTAGAGACCATAATTTCAAATAATGTCTATTTTTGAAAAATAATATATAAATTATGATATTTAATTATAAAAAAATATATTATTAAGTAATAGTTAGTTTTAAAAATATATATATATATATAATATATATATATATTTAAATTAATTTACTAAAATAAAATATTATTAATAATTTTAATTTTTTTAATAATATTGATTTTAATAATAATTTAAATATTAATTTATAAAAAAAAAAAGTAATAGTTAGTTTTTTAAAAATAATATTTAAATTAATTTATTAAAATCAAAATATTATTAAAAAATAAAAATTATATTAAAATATTGATTTTAATAAATTAATATCATAATTTAAATATTATTTTTCAAAAATAATTGTTATTTGAAATTATGGTCATTACATTGCTCTCTATTTAAGCCTTTGCCATGGTCTATATGGTCGTTACATTGCTCTCTATTTAAATCGTTGCCATGGTCTACCTCTTCATCTGGTTTTGATGATGAACCACACGGATGGTAACTATGGTTACTACATTGCTCTCTATTTAAGCCTTTGCCATGGTCTACCTCTTCATGATGATGATGGTGGTGGTTAACGTCCACTGAGACCAAATTGGTCTATTAGACCTATAATTTTCTTAGTTTTTAATTATCTGGCTCCACGTCTTTCTTGGCGAGATTCGTGCTATAGCTTTCTTTTTTTTTTCTACGGTCTTCCAACTTCCTTTATCTTGCATCTCCTTCATCTCTTTTGGTTCTTGGGACATTGGTGTCTTAGCTTCGCAATCTATTGTGTTCGTCCTTTTGAAGATAGTCGGAGAAGAAGTTTAGTCTAGGAGATCTGCTTTGTTGTTAAATCAAGATTTATTTTGTGCCGTATTTGAATCCTCATAGCTGTTGATTTGTTGGGCGGGGCTTTCTCCCTGCTTGTCTTGAGAGTTGTTTATTTCTTGCTCGATTTCTTGTGATTCAGAGTTTTCTCTAGAGTATTTTTCTTTGATGATAGTGCAATGTTCTTTTTGTTCTCCTTCCCACCATGTAGATCTATGGTGGTTTTTTCTAGCAAAATTTTTCTGGAAGGATTTTGGGCAATTTTTGGCTAGATGGCCTGTCTCAAAGCAGGATCGACATCTGAAGAGGACACTTTCATAATCGAGTTTCTGGTTCCACACATTGTCTTTACTTGTTAGGTTTATTTTAGCTGGGAATCTCGCGCTAAAGTCCATTTCCACACAGATGCGTGCATAGGTGGTTCTGGCATATTCCTCTATTTTTGGGCACTTGTAGTAAAATTTCCAAATTGCATTTCCAATGGCTTTTAGTGAGGAGAGATTCTAGAGATGCAAGGGTAGGCTTGGCAATCTCATCCAAACTAGTGTTGAGGTTATGATTGTTGTAGAGGGATCGAATGATGGGTTTCATGGCTTCATGAATATGCCTAATTTTTCCCAAAACCAAAGGTCGAAATCTAGAATACATTGTCTACTTTTAGGATTCTCAAAATCTACTATAAAGAAACCCCTAGCACAGGAGTAGATATTAATTTCATCAGAAATGACAGGCTTTCATACCTCCAAGTCCAATTGTGGAAAGCTGTCACCCACGGCCAAAAACCATTGAACCAATAGATTAGGGCACTTTCAGAAAACTTCAAAGCCTCATTGAGTGAGGCCTGGACCACCTGGATAGTGGGAGTTGGGGCTTCACTGACGATATGGGCAGGAGCTTGCCCTCCAGAAGCGGATGAGCCAACAACTATTTTCGCAAAGCTGGGAGCCATATTTTGCTTGCCCGTAGAACCCAGCCGTAGAGAAATAAGGCAAAAGATAAGATCAGATCTAGATCTAGCCGTAGAAGATTATATCTAGAACCCAAAATGTGCAAACAAACTTATTCACTCAACATTTTCAAATGCCAGTGACTAACCAGATCTCACCTAAACATCGATTGCAGATCATAATTATTAAACCTGCGAGTGCACATGAGAAGAACCTGCATGAAGATGCAATTTGGGTTGGCGTGGTGCAACAGAACACACAGGCGGTATCTTCTGCTCCTTAGTTTGCCATTCTTCTAGCGTACTATCTTGTAGATAACCTTAGACAACTTGCATAAACGACAGAGACAACTCACATATCCGACACTGATTATCCCATATCCAGCGGAGACCGCTCGCATAAACGACAAAGACAACCCAATAACCCAGATCACTATTGCTAAACAACAGAACGGAAGATCGTGGAAAAATGGCAGATCGAAGATCCGTCTAAGATCTAGCCGAAGATCTAGCCGCAAGAAGAGTTGCAGATGCCGCAAAAGAGCGCCACAGGTATAATTAGCCGCATAAGAGCCGTAGATCAGCGGCAGAGCACCAGATCAGCTACAGAAGAACACCACAAATATAATTAGTCGCAGAAGAGCCACCACATGATGAACCAAACTGGTTGGTTCAAAACGTGGCGATCAAAAATTTATGTTACCTGGTTTCTACTGAAAAACATTTCTTAATTCATTAAACCTTTTTTAAATTTACTTCTCATTTGAAAGACTTTACACAACCTTATTTAATTACCTTAAACCACAAAAATATTTGATAATAAAATGTGTTGCAAATTAAATATATATTTATAAAACATATAAAATATTTTATAGAAATTCGAAAAAATAAAAATTAAATTATGTATCCATGAATTTTTTTATTTATTACAAAATGTTTATAATCCATTTCTCAAAAAAATATTCTTTATATATCTAAATAATTTCATGAAACACACAAACAATTATATATATATATATATATATATATATATCAAATTTGGAGGGAGATTAAAATAGTTGTCTATTTTGGAATATGGTCTTCAGAATTTTAATTTAGTTAGGTGGAAGTTAGGGATTTAATTGCCATAGATTATTCTAGAATATTTTTGGTAGTTGTCTTTTTTTCCAAAAATCATTGGGTAGATGCACCCGAAGGGAAGTGACCTCTTATCATCTTATTAGCAGAGCCTAACTTCGGGGCATTGAAGAGAATTGGTCTCATAATCTCCCATTAGCAAGATACTTTTAGCAATAAGAACTCAACCAATTTTACCATTTTAATTAAATTGATTAATTAAAAAAATGTCATATGAACATGTATTTTTAAATGTATATATGTTTAACTCAAATATTGTTTTTTATAAATAATAATAATAATAATAAAGTTATAATTTAGTTAATTTTGTGATTTTTTAAATATGGGCAATGTAAGATGTATTATGAGGTAAGTGTTTTGATTCTTTTCGAAGTTTACTAACCATGGTTGGGCTAGTTCTAGTCTTATCTAAGGTTTAGAGAGATGTTGTGGCCACAACCCTCTTTGTAACTTTTTTAAGAACGACATGGGACCCTTCATGTAAATTTTAGTTAAATCACTTTTTTGATGCTTCATTTTCAAGATTTTCACTTTTCTCGATTTTCCGTTTCTATTGATTCATTATGCATAGTTTCCAGTTTCTCCCCATTTTCCCAACAACTCAAATATTTGGACTTATAATTTGTAAATAAAACTTGTTCAAAATTTCAGTTGATTCATTATGCATAGGTTGATTCATTATGCATAGCTTCCAGTTTCTCCCCATTTTCCCAACAACTCAAATATTTAGCTTCCAGTTTCTCCCCATTTTCCCAACAACTCAAATATTTAGACTTATAGTTTGTAAATAAAACTTGTTCAAAATTTCATTGATTTTCACCCCTGGACTTAAATATATAAAAATTGTATTTTACTTTATTTTATCAATTAATCTAATTTAAATTTATAAAAATATCATTTTATTATTTTTTATTAATTCTTTTATTTATCATTATACAAAACCACCGCAGTCAAAAACTTGTGTATATACTAAATTTATCACAAAATCATATAACAAAATCTTTATTGTAAATATGATATATATATATAAAAGGTCATCCCGCTCGAGCCACCCCGACTGTTCAAGTTTATGCACATATAATTATTCTAGGATTCATAGGCGCCCAAAAAAGGCATACGCTTTCTGCCAGTTTTGGCCTTATGCAGCTGGGAACGCATTGGTTCGGCTCTTCACTTATGATTTTTAATAATGATTGTCGTTGGGGTTGTTAAGTCGGCCTTTCTGTAAAATTCGAGAACACTACTGCAAGTTTCCTAAAGTTCGATGCAATTTTCCTAAAGAGGCCCAGAACAGGAAAAATAGCGGAAAAATTCAGTAGCCGCAGCTCGTAGGGAGGGTTTGGAACCGTTTGGTTTTTGTCCAACAGAGGCATGCAGTTGTATTACCTATGATATCTCAGCATTCATCAGAAGCACATAGTTGATTGTAGGTAGCCGTGGCTTGCAGGGAGGGTTTGGAACCGTTTGGTTTTTGTCCAATAGCAGTGTGCTTTAGCTTTTGAAATTCTCATTATTTTTTAGGATTTTGGAGGAAAACAGGGTTTCGATTTTTGTATTTCATTACAGATTTGTTTGCTTGAAGGTTTCTCTTAGAACGACAATGAGTTCTCGGTTGTTCAGTGCAGCTGTCCAAGTAGTGTGAGCAGTGTGGTCAGCGGTGAGAGCAATGAGCAGTGAGCAATGTGAGTAGTGTGAGAGCAGGAAGTTTTTATGCAACAGATGGATCGAGCAACGAGTAAGGAGTAGCAAATGCATTCAAACATGACAAAGGAACAAGAAATTTCAGAACATGTGGCGACAAATGATTTAGGACAAGTGAAAATTGCCTCATCTGCCAAAGCTGGGAAGTGGGTTTGGGTCAATGCCAAACAATATCGGGGCATTTTAAAACAAAGAATAACCCATCTAAAATGGGAGAGAACAAGGTAGAAACGGTCTAAAAAGAAAAGTACTCAAGCCCTTCATTCAAACAAGTCTCCTCTACAAGCACGTGGCAACAAGAAGTCCAGAAGAAATGTCATTGATGATTCTGCCTTATATAGTCCCACATCCACACCTCTCACTTGGTCATATGATCTTTATGTGAAAGAATTATTAAATGCAAAACAAAGGTTGGAGGTTTTAGAAGTTAAATCGCTGGAAAGAGATCATAAAATTCATATAATAACAATTGAGAATAAGGCTTTAACAAAAAACAATAAAGTTTTAAAAGAACAAGTGGCATTGCTACAAGAAGCTTAAAAGAACAAGTGGTGGCATTGCTACAGGAAGCTCTCCTGATAGGGAAGATAGAATGGAAACGCATGAAGGCGAATATCTCAGGATAAAGAGAAAATGATTGCCCAAATAAACAACCATGAAGAGAACGCAAGAGAAGAAACGAAAGGAGATTCCACCAAAGTTTTCAAAACTTGGGCTCAAGTTATTAGCAATTCTGATAATAAGGAAGGAGAAACAAATATTCAGGTTGACAACCTGCAAGATAGTGAAGGCAAAGAATGACAAAATAGGGCAGCAAACATAATTATTAAAGGGGTGAAAGACTATGGGAAAAATGAATGTACTCTTGACCTTGCAAGAGACTTCTTGAAAGACAAGTTGTTATGACAAGGATAAATATGCCAAGCATAGAGGGTGGGTAAGTTTAATGGGGAGAGATATAGACCCATAAAAGTCATTATTCCTAGACTGCGTGATAAATATATCATTATAAGCAAGAAACATCTCTTTAGGGGTTCTCGTTTTTTTCCTAGAAGAAGATTTAATTGTAAAACAACAGGAGGAAAGAAGGGAGGAAATTTTAAAGGTTAGGGCAGCAAGATATGAGGGCAAGAGAGCATGGATTTATAAAGGCAAAGATGTGATAGTGTGATTTGGACCTCCTTCCAAAACAGAGCAGCAAGATGGTAATAAAGAAGAGGCAACAAACTCTTCAACAGGAAATCAGAAAGCAAGGTCAATATGGGAAAGTAGGGACAAAGACACAAATGTGAGTCTTGCATGTCAAAATAAATAGCAATCAAGTCATACCCAAGTTTTCTTAAGATTAGTTTGTTGGAACTGCAGAGGTTACCCATGGAGACAAGGACCTAGGTTAGGGCCTATTGCAGAAGATAGAGACATAATTTGCATCATAGCAACACATGAGCATGAAGGGTGCAAGACACCTCAATTTGAAGGATACTGGAAGATGGTAGTGTGGAACAAGGTAGCAGGGAATGGAAAAGGGCACAGGGTTATCATGGTTTTAGTAAGGGAGAAAGAAGTTCGTCTCATTCAGTTAGAAAAAGAAGACTCAAATAAGAAATTCATTTGGTTTAAAATATCAGAAAATGGAAACCACATCAGAATTGCAGCATGTTATTTTGCACTGTAGGTTTCAAAAATCTACAAAGGTCGAGGGCTTGACCACAAAGATCCATTTGCAGCCTTAAAAGTGGATATTGCAACATATTCGCAGCTAGGTGAAGTCCTTATAGTGGGTGATTTCAATGCTAGGACTGCAAGTGAGCAAGCTAGCGTTCTTTGTTGTAAAGATGATTGTGACCTTATTTGACTTACAGAAGAAAGTAATCATCAGTGGAAAAGAATTTTAGAGGAAAAGGGCTGCAATATATTTGGTAAATAATTTCTTACTATATGTGGGGCCTTTGATTTAGTCATTTGTAATGGCTTGACTAGATCGACAAAGTCCGATAATTTCACTTGCAATACTTACAATGGAGCAAGTGTGGTAGATTATGTAATTTGCTCGCATGGTTGTGTGAGAACATGGAGGAAGTTTTGATTGGAGATCAACTGTGGAACTTGAAATAATATCATAGGCCAATTTATTTATGTTTATGTTGGATTGGAAAGAAACAATTAGAGTAAAAAATTCAGCATGTCCAACAAAATCTACCACAAGGCATAATTCTTTTGACCCCAAAAAATTATAATACCTTCAAAATGACGCTAGAGAGGATCTTCGAGAAGGAGAAAATTACAATTCACAACCTTCATAGTCATGAATTAACACATTTAATTCAATGCGCACTTGCAAAGTGCAAAAGAGCAAAAATTAAGAAGTCTGAAACAAATTGCTTTCCAGTTAATGCTTGGTTTGACGAGGAATACAAAAAGGCAAGGAGAATGTGGAAAGAGTCAAACAGGGATAGCATAAAGCTCAAATCTTACAAGCAGTTATTAAGCAAGAAAAAGGCCGATTTCATAGTTTCAAGGAGGGAAGAACTAATCTTCCTTGGGAAAAATAATCCCAAACTATTCTGGAATGAGCTCCAACCGAAAAAGATACAAATTGGAAACAATATTACAAATTCTAAAAGGTTTGACTATGCAAGACAACTCTATGAGTAGGTTCCCAAGGTTGACCCTTCCCCCTTGGTCAACACTGATACTGAACTTTTCACGGTACAAGAGGTAGAGATGGGTATCAAGATGTTGGGTGTTGGAAAAGAAAAATACTTAGCTGAACTCCAAGCATAATACCTAAAGTGTGGCTCAAATATTCTTGCACCTCACATTACAAAAATCTTCAAGAACATCATACAACAAGGGCTCCCCACAGATTGGACAACTAGTCTGGAAATAACTCTTTTCAAGAGCGGTGATGTCAATAATCCCTCCAATTATAAGACCATCATGATAAACCCTTTGTTTGCAAAGCTATTTGGAAATATGCTAGAAAACAAAATTAGCAAGTGGGAAGAAGAAGAGATAAGCATGCTAAAGGGAAAGCAGGTTTTAGACCTAAACATTCCACAGTTGATCATTATATAACTTTAAGACACATCATTGAAAAAGTTTGGGAGAAAAAGGAAGAAGTCTTTTGTTGCTTTGTTGATTTCAGAAAATCATTTGACTCGGTTCCTAGGGATAAGCTTTGGCACAAAATGGAGGAACATGGAGTTCCTAAATATTTGAAAGAAACTATGCATAGGTTGTATGAAGAGATCAAAGTCAAAATTAGAACTTCAGCAGACATTCTGAAAGTTTTAGAAGTGATATCGGGGTCAAGCAAGGTTGCCCACTGTCTCCTACCCTTTTTGTTTTATATATCGACAAGCTTGAGGAGTGGCTAAATTCACAAGGGGGTGATGGTATCTATTTGAGCAAGTTTGTTATAAGGCTTCTTTTGTATTCATATGACCTTATTTTTATTCCTAAATTGGCTCTTGGTTTGCAAGAGCACCTACTATCCCTTGAGCATTTTTGTAGAAGTTTGGGGATGCAAGTCAATATTAGCAAAACGGAAGTAGCGGTCTTCTCTAAGAAAAGACAACATAACTAGCATAAGTTCTACTTTGAAGGCAACATTCTGGAAGAAGTTGCAGATTACAAATAACTCGGAATTGACTTCAACAAAAATCTAAGCTGGAATGGTTGTAGAAAGAAAATAACTTTGGGGGGATGGAAAGCATTTTATGCTTTTCAAAATAGGTGTAGAGAGGCACAGTTATGGGACTGGAAAACCACTCAAACTCTTTTTGGGCTTCTAGTGATTCCGGTGATTCTCTATGATTGTGACCTATGGGCCAACAGTACATCCGACATGCAATGGAGACAAATTGAGAAAATTTAGAAGCGTTTGATTACAAACAAATGTAAGATTAAAAGTGCAGTTCCTTATGATATCTTGTTAAGTGAAATAGGGATTGCTCCTATTGAAGCAATTGCTATGGTGCGAGTCATAAGGTATTTAAAAAAAATTGAGCAAATGGAAGAGGG